>OOFC01048219.1:0-11441 GCA_900323345.1 Pseudochromis fuscus
TATATATGGATCAATATTAGTTAATTATGGCTACCGTAGTGAGGGGGCGTATAGTGTGATTGCACTAACGTTTGATTTACCGTAGCGCTATCAGACTGTTTCTTTTACGTGTTTACTGAATCAGGGAAAAGTTCCCTCCACGTTTGTGATGCACTAACTACGTGATAAAAAGTTACACTGCCTGTTGTACCTTGCTGTTGGTAAAAGATACCTTGGAGAAAAAAATAAAACAGCTGTTCATGTAGCTTTGAACTGTGACAAATGGAGTTGGAAATACATTGTTTTCAATGAAGGCGGTGCAAATACCGGTAAGAGCTACCGGTACGTACGGTACCGTATTGTGAATGTACTAGCTTGTTTTGGGAGTGAACGGAGTTGTCAGAACGTTGGTTTGTTTTCTATTAATAAAGTTTGACTGACTGATTTATCTGACTGTTTTGTTGACTTTCACTTTAGCACAGCTCAATCTAGACGGATGATAACACAACCCCAGCAACTACAGTAGTTTCTATTCAATGCGCCTTATAATGTGGTGCACCTTATATATGAAAACAGTTTTAAAATAGGCTATTCAGTGAAGGTGTGTCTTATAATCCCATTTGCCTTATAGTGCGGAAAATACGGTACTTGCTTCAAAAACCAGTACAGGACATCACTGCTACAATGACAAATCTAGGGCATCTGATTGGATATGAAACATGGGAGGGCAGTATAAGAACACTGGTCATTTATAGGGCAGAGCATCCCTTACTACGCCCTTCCCATGTCATCGCTGGCCAGTGGCTCCACCATCACACCTGTTTCTCACTATAGAAGAAAGGTAGCCTCCTAACCTTGCCCACACAGCCTTAATCTTCCAAATGCGGGTTGAGCATTTGAATTTCTGCACATCAATCTCAGGGCCCCGTCCTGCCTTGATTAATGGTCCCCATCTATCATGGCACCATGTGGCGCGCAGGCCTTGCCCCGCCAGACAGCTTTGCTTTAGAATAATGGGCGCACTCCATCCCAGTCCCTACCATGCAATGATTGTGCATCTTTGTGAACTATCTGTCAAGCCCCTCTGTCAAAAGGGACAACAGGGGACAGTACAGGGGGGGAAAGCAATCAGGACGAGGGAGGCATTGCGGCATGCCATTTATGTACAGTATGTAACAGAATGCCTTTTATTGTGGCTAGCTGTGCTGACTGATAAACAGAAATATTTTCTCACAGACACCTTCTCCTTCATTCTGTCACACATGGGAGCATGAAGCCTTGGAGACATTCTGTTGCCATCGTTTGCCATCAATAACTTTGGCAGGGAAAGCAAAGCCACTGATGGCGACTGTAGGTTCTTTTCATGCATTGTAACTGTCTTTTCTTCTCCAATAACCCAAACAAAATCAAGCATTTGCTCAAATGCAAATCTGCCCAAAGTCACTATATCAGTATGGAGTAGCTAAATAGTGTATTTTAAAGCTAGGGCATCATCCCAGTGGTTTAAAGATACTGCCTTTTGTTTAGGAAATATTCATTTTCATCAATATTCTGAACGTAATTAGCTGCAATTATGTCTGTCTCTTACAAAGCAACTGCGCACAACATGATCAAGGCCTTCGTATGGACACGCCACTCTTCTGAGGAGTCAAGAGCTATTCATGCTTTTAAATAAGCCATTCATCACTGTCATATGAATATTCTTCATTCTTGATGCTCCTTTTGTGTGCTTTATTACAGGCAGACAGAAGAACAAAAACTCTGAGTCCCTATAGAAAGCACACAAACATGCTGAAATGTGTCTTCCTTTAATTAAGAACTCCTACATAACAATGATAATGAAAACACCACCATATTGCATAGCAAGAAGGAACTGGTGCCACCACAGTTACTTGTTGGATCTAACCAGTAAATCTTGGTTGTTCAATATTCTCTGGCATTGTTTTTTTTCTTTTTTTTTTTAAATGTCGCAGCCCTATTACATTGCCCACTGGGATCAGCGCCGATATGTGGGAGTATTGTGTTGCTGCCTGTTGCTGACATTTCGACTGGCTGGATATTGCTGCTGCTGCTGCATTCCACAAACATCACCCACTGGTCCACTGCTCATGTCAGTCTGTTCCAGCTGTGAAAATCTGCTCCATACCTCTCTCACTCCACCACCACCCAACCCCCACTTCGACACATAAGATCACATCACAAAAAATGCCTGTTTAAAATGTTACGTCTGTATATTTTTTGTGAGTTTAATCATACGAACTATGTCTGAGCCATAGACTATTTATAGAATGGATGAAGCTCACGTGATTCAACCACTGGTTTGTGGACTTTGAAATCAGGAGTCTGGTATTTGTACGTCGCCATGTTGGTTGTTTGGACCCAGAAGTGACTATATTTGGATATGATGGGAAGAGTGAGGAGGCGGGTCTGATCAGGCTTGAGCCTTGAATGTGTATGAAACGTTCAGGACTAGTATCCTTCGCTCTAATTGACTTGAAAAATCATCATTTTCTGAGATTTTTGGAGACAGCCTCTAGTGGCCGTTGGAAGTATTTCACTTTTTTCACTTCTACACTGACCTCACTTATGAGATCCATATGCTTCATCCATTTCTATACATGGTCAATGGTTTGAGTGATTTATATTATAGGGCGGCTGTGGCTCAGGTGGTAGAGTCGCCTATGAATCGTAAGGTTGTGGGTTTGATCCCCAGCTCCTCCTGTCCACATGTCGAAGTGTCCTTGGGCAAGACACTGAACCCTAAGTTGCTCCCAATGGTGGCTAGTGCCTTGCATGGCAGCTCGGTAGCCATTGGTGTGTGAGAGTGTGTGTGAATGGGTGAATGAGTTGCCTTGTAAAGCCCTTTGGGACCTAGCTTAGGTCATGAAAGCGCTAAATAAATGTACTCCATTTACCATTTATAATCTCATTTGCATGTACTACCAGAGAGCATTGCTTCCATATATAAAGTAGTAATCCTAAAATCATTTTAGTATGCAACTCTTACTATTTTAGATCCATGTGACATATCAATAGCATGGGATAAATACAGTGATAGACATATTTTATTACTCAGTGAGACCCTAAATTGTGAAAATTCTTCCTAACTCACTTCCTTCTTTTTATATAATAGGGAAGACGTGAGGAAAAAATCCAGTGAAAAATAATCTCCCAAACCACATGCACTGCAATCCCTAAAACAATGGTGAATCTGAGAGAATCTTTGAATTAAAAGAAAGAAAATTGCACTAAATTACATGTCATGTGAAGTATTTGTCAAGGGATATGGAAAAGCTGAGTTACAGACTAAAGTCAGACTGATGCAACATCTTCACAAGCCCTCAACCCTGTTTCACCTTTCCAATTTTTTTGAAGTTGTCTGCATGAGCACACAGATCATTTTGATAGGACTTCAAGCACAAAAACAATTAATGCATGAGTCATATTTTCAGTGATTATCAAGGAATACTATATTCTGATGCAATGTTACTCCAATAGGAAATATCCTATTTTATTAAATATGGAGTAACTTTAGGTGTACTAACATCTTAGAGTGAATACAGAAATCTATGAAGCAAGTGGGGCGGATGCAGAAGTGCAATGCTCCTGATGGCCTCTAGGTGCTAGCTTCAAAGTTGTCATTTTAAATCAGGAAATGAACAGTGAGTTATATTTTCTGTCATTCTTATGTCATGGGCCAAAGTTAATTCTTCTGATTAGTGATCGGGTGGTTCATTCAAAAAAACAAAAAACATCATCATTATGTAGATATTAGGTTTCAAAAAGAGGAGAATTTAGGGGGTGTGTTTGTTTTGATTGACAGGTCTAATCTCACCCATTTCTGGCTCCAAACAACCAACATGGTGACACTCAAAAGTCCAACTCCTGATTTCAAAATATGAGTCCTCAACCCAGTGCGTGATACCATGTTAGCTTTGATGATTCCATATACTGTCTATGAGTAACACACATTTGAGGCAGATTATTAAACAAATGCACCTAATGCACATTAACCATTTCAAATATTTGTACATATTGTCATGTCAGCACCATACTCGTGTGATGTACAGGACACATCTATTCATATTGGACTTTTGCAGCACAGTGTAAACTGTAAGTTATCAGGAGGAATCTGTTAAATGTAGATTTATGGACTGTAGGAACATCCTGATACTGTGTCTAGAGCACTTTATCAACTACTAATTTTGATTAATCAGTGTAAATTAATATCAATTTATTTCTCATGTGGACACTGTACTGTCCCCATCAAGGGTCAGACAAGGACAGGGAGTTTTTTCCTGTCTCGTCCATACGACATTAAATGGTAATGGTAGTCAGACGAGCTGCACAGTAGGTTAAAGGTATGATCAGGTCAGTATCTGCATAACTTCATTCAACACATAAAAGAATGACTATCCATATCAATATTAAACAACCTCATACATGCACAGCAGTCTGCTGTCTCAGTGGTTTCACTGCTGGATTTACTGCTTCCTTCCTTCTGGCTTCCACTAAACCTGCTAATACACACTAGTTTTTTTTTCTAAATATTAATCTAAAAAATAGGTATTTTAAAATTTAAACAAGCACATAAAAACACACAGCGTGTATTCTTAATGTAAATGTGTCTCTGAGGAAAAAAGCCAAACCCTTGCTGCATTCTCTGTTGACCTTGTCTGAGCTTGTGTGCAGATGGTGGCACATATATCACAAATCCCGCACCGCTCCGACGAATGGAAAGTCGCTGGAATACTTTATGCGTGCAGGTTAAGAAAAAACCCTCACTACTCATCTGGAAAGCAAATTTTCCAGCCAGGCCTTATGTCTTACTTCTATGAAACTGGGGCTACAAGAGTCAAGAGAGAATATGGTGACCCACATACAGGTAAACTATGGGCTCACTTATATTGTCACATTGCTTTCTTAGTATAAAAACAACACAAAGAGATTTTGTGTGTCTCAAACTAAGAGATGATCTTATTTCAAGTCTTTTTTTCCCCTCTAATAAAAATGATTAAACACGTGCAGAGTTATATTTTGTCATAGTTGGATAAAATCCTTTCTAAATTGCCTTCAAGTGTGCATGAAATTCAGAAGAGCCAAAGCATACCTATGTCATGTTCTCGGACTTATTTCATAAGCCTTGCGGTTTTGATTTAAAACAGTTTTTGGAAAAGTGACAGGCCTAATGAGCATAGACTTTAGCTTGCCAATGTTGAATACAAAATGTATGCCATTCCTTTGCCAGTGTGGGCCCTATTTTGTTTTCATTCAAAATTCAGTAGGCTCTGGGCCGTGTGTGTTTCATGTGATCTGGGTGCCATTAAATGGTGAATTCCATAGTACATAAGTCATGCACAAAATAATGAACCGGACAGATAACAGCCCGACTGGATGAGCAGCGACACATACACTGCAGCCTGTACGGCTCAGCAAGTTTTTAGAAAAGAGACAAGTGACTGATCCCGGCTCAGTGTTGCAGTGTCATTTCCACTTGGCTATTGCTGCGGGGACGTAGTATATCCAGGAGAGTCAGCGGATGACTGAATACATAAATTCATTTCACAAAGTCATTCTGGGGTTCCCAATACACTATATGTTAAGAACATTTTTAAAGCTGAAAAATACAAGGCATTAAGCAGACAGTAACCTTTAGGCGGGGATGTTTTTGCCCGTGTTGATTTGTTTGTGTTCCTGTCTGACTAGGGTATTATCCAAGGAACAAATGATTACATTTTGGGGAAGATCACAGGCAGGGATCCTGTCTGAAAAAAAAAATTAAAAATCCCCACAAATCCCTATCTGTTACAAAGGGCGAATGTTTTAACAAAGACAGTGATGACAGAAAACTAGTCGTGGGCAGTAAAACACCACCACTGCATTACTGAGTCACAGAGGAAGAGCAGTTATGCCATGGCGGAGGATTGTCCTCTCAATAGATCTGCATAGATCTTCTGTAGTATATAGAATGAACAAAGCAGAGATATCAGGACATCAGCCTCTGTGGATTTGGAAGCTAGTGTTTGAACATCATCATGTTGTTTTTTTGGGGCCACAGGTGAACATGTTTTGATATGAAAGGGGGAGTGAGGAGGCGGGTCTGACCCTTGAACCTGACGCAAGTTCAGTTCTCGTCTCATTGGATACCAGACCTGTCAATCAAATTATTAACATGAGCTATTTTCAGATGAACCCCCAGATTATAAGAAGAACTGACTTTAGTTAAATGACATCAGAGTGATCAGTTTTTTAATCTCTTGAGACCCTGCGTAGATTTTCTACAGTGTATACTTCCCATTTCTTATTAAAAAGTGTTCGTCCTCGTTTGTGGACACTATATCTAATCCTATTATCTTTGTTCGTGGACACCCCTATTCTTACTTCCAGTGGTAGTAAAAGCACAATACACCAATTAACGTATTATTACTATTACTATTACTGCTCTGTTCAAAGACAATGATTAGTTTTTAGACTTATCAGGACCTAATAATCCCAAAGAGCTAGGAGAAATTAAAAATGCATAGCAAACAAAAGTTCGGGTCTCAGGAGGCTACCGTCAATGAAAAACAGTTTTTTGGAGAAGTCCTCCGGTGGTCATCAGTGGTATTGCACTTTGTTGCACTTCATTGCCTTCTCTTCGCTGCATTCATGTTCACACACATATTATCATACTCTCTAAACGCTCACCAGCACATTTCTGTTTGATCATGCAACTGTGTGAATTCTGCATACAAGCAGCAAAACTAAAGCAGCTGAGTAAGTGAGTAATTATAATAATTTCACCTCATTAAATTAACAGAAATATGCTGATATCACTCCAGATTATGTTTTGAATTTACAGGCAAGTAAGTTAGAGACCTTGCCGCAAACATGAGTTTTCCTGAGTGGTGGTGTCAGCAGTGGAGGGACTTTCCTTGGCGTTCATCACGATGCCATTAGACAGTGAAGGCCTATGATCCAGAGATGTACGCTTATGATTTTCAAGCAATTTTTTTATTTCCTAGCTTTAGAGTAAAGCAGTTTAGCGACACAGGTTTTACTGTTTGCATGTTAATCATCATATGGTTTATTCATGAGACATCACTAAACCTCTGTCAATGCTGTGTACCCGAGTCAGTATCACAACACCTGCTGTCAGCTGTCGGAGTCTTTTGCGCTAACGTGGCTGCTGCTACATTCGCAGGGAGGGACGGTCGAGGAGGCAGAACAGTATGAGAGGGTGTTTCATCCACACATTACTCTATTTGGGATGTCAGAGGATTAGGTGAAAAATAGTAGCAGGTCATCATGTCATATAGTTCTATCTCGACTGAAAGAAATAGACTCGGTGTCAGTGATAGAGAGAGAGCTTGCCAGCTAAACTTTAAGCAACCCTTCATCACTTGGCCTTGAGGTCTTTTCTGCAGGCAGTGGCATATACAGCAGGATGTCAGAATCACTCTCGCACTGTCTGAAGTACTAAAGACAATAGTGCAGGGACAACAAGCATCGGACGATCTCTATAACACCTAAGTTGATTTACTCTCAGGGCTTCCAAATGTCAAACCACAGTTCAATCATGATTTCCTGAAAGGTTGGACCATGTGGGTCATTGTTAACTGTACAAACACTATGCATTATTCTAGTCTTACAGATCAGTGCAGGCTTTTCATGTAAATAGAGGTGCTGTCAGTTCAGCACCCAAGCAACCCGCCGCTGCTTCAATTAATGACTTCACTGAGATTTGTTGCATTTTACAACAAGAGAGATAATGAATTCAATTGAGGGTGATTACAATGGGAAAAAGTGGGTTGTAAAAGCAGAAATAAGAACAGTGTTTGGAAAGGCAAATACTTAAGGATCTGTAATCAGGATTTTAATTGCACTTATAGTGCACTTGCATATTGGTGGGGTGACCGATCAAACAAGGAAACATTATTTTAAGTACTGTAGCAGGCTCATTTTATTCAATGTTTCCTTGCCTGAATTTTATGAAGCCAGTACTGCATTTGTAATATAACACAAACCAGCGAGTTAGCTTAATTTATATACATGTATATATATAAAAAAGCAGATGAGTTGTTTCTATTTTTATGTTCAGTGTCAGTGTTTGTCAGGAGGCAAGAGGGCCATCTTTGGCTGAGTAGCGAGTGAACCCCCCCCACCACCCGGATTCCCTGGAGTCGGCTTGGCTCTAAATTCAGTGTGAAAATGGGTGCAGATTAAAGCTTAATTAGTCAAGGCTTTTGCAGCTATGTACTGTACATGCTCTTCCCCTCATCTGCATTTTTGTTTCTCTCCCTCAAAGAAACATGTGTATATTCAAACAGAATAAAACATACACAGAAGGGGAGTGAAATTGCTCAGAAGATACAAAGGTACTACACATACAGACACATGCATACTTTACCCCACTCCTCTAAAAAGGGTTTAATGCACAGACCTCCTGGGATAGATTTTTTTTCCCATTTATAAAGCTATATATTATGCAAACAAGCCTTCTGTTGCACTTGATTTACATGCATATCACATACAACTTATATACGTGTTGTAAACTTGTAATACCTGTTCCTAAAGTAATCCTTTAATTGATTTAAAACACTGCACAATAACATATCTTAACAGCCTTATATCATATGTGTTAAATTCTCAGCATCTCAAGCTAGCATTAGTAATAACAATGTAACAATGGCATGTTACTGCAACAGATTATCGCAAATTAACTAGATGCAGGCCCTGCAAGAAATAAAAAGAAAGAAGAAATGCATTTTAAAAAGTGTAATCTAATGTCTACATCAGTATTAGGAGACGCCTGTGGTGACAGAAACTGTGAAATTTGTGCTCAAGTCCTCCAGACCCTTATGTTTAGAGTATCGTGTTTAGAGTTTCCTGAGGCATTTTGCTTAACATCATATACTCCTCCACGGGTGACAGAAAATACCCTGTGGCACACATTGCAATTTGCCATGTATTTATTCTCTCCCACACAGAAGTTGGAGATATTTAGCTTCCTGTTATTCGTGATACTTTTGCAAACTCTTGCATTTGACAGGGGGGGACTTGAAGAGGAGGCAGAGGCCATTTTTAAATCTGAGTCTGACTCCCACTGCCTGCCAGCGACTGCTTTACATGGTAACAGCCAAAGTACACACAAGCAGACACAAACATACCATCGCACACAGAGTGAGTCAGAAAACAAAGGAGAACAGAGAGCTTCCAGCCTGCTTTTGTCATTATTTCACTCTCTATTGGTTGTATCTTGAATTGATTTTTTTCCCCCCTAATTCTATAATGGAAATTGTCGGGGAATCACTTAAGCTTCCCTGTGAACACTGTTTCCCACAGTAGGGTTTATAGCTACATAATCAGCCCCTAGTTGTGTGCACAAAAAATAATCTATAACCATTGTTTGATAGCCTTTGAAAACAAATATTAGATTCTGCGAAGGCTATCCGTCCTCTCCACTGACTAAAATGACGTCTTCACTTTTTCCAGTAAATAATGTGTTCTGTTTTTAGTTTGGGTGTAGTCTTCATTTCCACCCTCACCGAAGATTAATTTAAAATAGAACAGAGGAGATGTTGTATATTTACACAGTTAAGTATATGTATGCCTCGTATCTGTAGGACATGAATACACTTGCATCAGGAGACAGGAAAAAGGAGAAGGGAACATCAAAGAGAATGCGAACTGGATTCACACCGCTCTGCATGTTTAAAGTGCATGCATAATACAATACTAATACCCTGAGAAAAAAAAAAAAAGAAAATGTTGGGGAATATTCAGGGTCAGGGCCAATACTGAATAGTACTAGACAGCATAACGGCTATAGATGATGTTGTTATGGTGGGTTAATTTGCATATCTCAGTGTGTGTGTTGCATAGTACACTTCGTTAAGTTTTTATTTTATTATCTTTAGACTCATCCTTGATTTTTTGCTAGATGTCAAAGTTGTGGAAGATGTATGCAAAGGTGCAGTGATAGTTAACTGCCATTGATTAGACGATCTTCTCTAAAATTAAGATACAGGACAGTAAAGGCATTTATTTTATAGTGAAGCGTAAATCAGAGGAGTGCAATAAAACAGATTTCCTTCAGACTGACATCTCAAAACACCTCTGACATATCTTCAGTTTGACCCTGAAAACAAACACTTATCACTTCCACTATCACCATATTACTTCCACTTTAAATATTTTGACTGTAAAAATACCAAATACAAACCCTTCAGGCTGCATTTGAGCAACACTGTGCTCTGCAACAATCAGTTTGGACTTGGTCGTTGCATCTGTGGCTCAGGAGGTCAAGCGTGATGTCAGCTAATCACAAGAGTTGGCAGTTCAATCAGTCATAGCCGTAGTATCCTTGGGCAAGACACCATTTCTCGAACCCCAGATGGTTAGACCGCCACCACCATGCAGTGATGTGTGAGCAAGTGAGTGTGAAGCCAGTTGGACAAAACTGCAATATAAAATGAATTTGCTTCAATTGGGCGTTACACCTTGTGACAGTAATGTATGGCATGTGAGTTCCTCTATTTCTCTGTAGTTTAAGTAGCACATACGATTTATTTGCTTTGTTGTTTTCTTTCTTCTGAACTGAAAAGTTGTCTAATTTGGATTTTTTTTTTTAATTGCATTGAACTTTTTTCCAAATGTAAATCTAAAATATGAAAGGCACAGGAGAATAGCACATGCTGGGGTAGCTTAATTATCCCTCAGTAGGTTATTTTAGAGTTCATGCAAACAAAGTACCATGCAAAATGTATATTCTTTGCTTAATTAAATTCTCTACTTGAAAAGTGGTTGTTTGTTTTGTTTCTTGGTTCACAAGTTTCTCTTTGTCATTTTTCCCTATATATGTACTTTGAAATCAATTTAATCATGACAAAAAAAAATACATAGCATGTGCTTAATGTAAACATAATCATGTAAAAGCTCCTCTGTAGTCTAAAGGCTGTGATTTGCAAAGTGGTGGCGTATTCATCTGTGTGCAGTAATGTGTGACACCAGTGGAGGCTCCTGGTGAATCAGTGGGCAATTGGTCTCAGTCCAAGTGCAGACCCTGCATATATTATAATAATCATGCTTGCCTCTGATACTGTGGGCCATGCTGGTTGCCTCATTTCTCAGCTCAAGCACAGGCAAGGTGACATTAGTTTGCTCTCGCTGCTCGAGCCCTGATGGACCCTGGTGACACGCTCTTGTTTTTGTATATGTAACGGGAATCGCATTATGAATATTCTCATTTTACTAAATTCAGGTGGTAGCAATTTTCCTTTTGTTTTGCAGTATTGGTGGCTTTATTGTAATATATTTATCAGTTCATATGTTTACAAAGTTGTGTTTAAAAAAGGATATATGCTAAAAGATCTATACTGGAAATATGAATCTGAGCATGATGTGATTTTATGAGTTTTACTGTGTTTCATAAAACAGTAATTCCTACAATAAAAGTTATGTTAGCTTCTCTGCTCTCCTTT
>OOFC01048220.1:4045-16076 GCA_900323345.1 Pseudochromis fuscus
CAAATATATTTGAAGTAAATATCAGGCTTCAAAAAGAGGAATATTTAGGGGCGTGGTTAGTTTGATTGACAGGTCGGGTCTCCAGTGAGAGAAGCCTTGAACTTGAGTCTCATGCACATTGGGCAGTGTCCTCGGGTTCAAGTCCCACCTCCTCACTCCTCCAAATAACCATCTGTGATTTTACAGTGACTCCTTTATTTGTCTTTCTTTGCCTCGCAGTTAACAGTCACTGCTCTAAATGTCATTGTTAGCCACAAAAATCAGTTGAATTCACAAAATGTGTTTTAAAAATCTATAGATCGGGCTCCCACATAGCTCCGCCCACTGAGCAGGTGACCCACCAACAGGGGCTGTAGTCCCTGGGTTCGAATCCAGTCCATGGTCATTCCCCTGCTCTTCTTCATGTTTCCTGTCTCTCTCCGATGTCAAAAATGACAAAGGCCAAAAGAAATCTGCATCCCCTTTAACCATCCCCAAGACATTGTCACTCTGTCACTTTGTTGTATGTCACTTAGTCACTTTTGTTGTACAGTGTACTTAGATGTTAGTTCTTATTATAGTATTTACTTATTTTTTATCTTTAATATAGATGTTAGCTTTTATTATAGTATTTACTTTATTTTTTACCTCTACTATTTGTTAAATGTTTAATGTAGCAGCATTGCACCGAGTCAAATTCCTCGTTTGTGAACCTCATGAACAATGGCAATAAAACTCATTCTGATTCTGAAATCTGCAGATTAGCATTAAACTGCTGCTACACAGCATCACTGACTTGAACATCCTGAAACATTAAGCAGATAGAGTCCCACATTTTTCTCAGGAGTTGGTAGAGACCAAAAACCGAGCTAAAAGATTCACCAAGCATTCCCCCACATGGATGATGATGTTGCTCCGTAACAGCTGGATGTGCAGGAAGCAGCAAGCTTATTACATCAGCTTTAAAGGTCACAAGCAATTGTCTTTACAACTTGTATTTTCTGCCTGTAAGTGACTTTAAAAATCTCTCACTGCATGTTTAAATAAATATTAGCCAGTAAAATATTTATAAATTGGCCTTCCAGAGAGCGTGTCCAACAGAAATGAATGAAATGTCTGGAGCAATAGATATCTACGAAATGATCTAAAGGACAAAGCGATATTAATTCAACACCATTCCCCTAATATCCTGTTTATCCAAACTGGAAAATTAGTCTGAGAGGACAAGCAATGAGGTTTCTTGGGGCTATCAGTGGATTTGATTGCTTTCTTTAAATGTCTAACATGCTTGTGTTTGCCCAATTGAAAAGCAACAAAGAGGAAGGATCTTTGTAAGCCTTGAGAAATTGTTTGTCTCCAGTTCGGATGATTCAAAGAAACCAGCAGACAAAAAAACAAAAAAACCCAGACAAGAGTCAAACCCAGCGTCACTCTTTCTTTTGTTCTTCGTCGTCCTCCTCCTCTCGTTTCTCCATCGCACACAGACAGACACATATACAAAGTGCACATTTCATCCACATCGAGGTAGCGGATTAGAGTTGATTTGATGGAGACAAGACAAAGCCTGCGCGGTGATCCTGGAGTGTCAAACCCAGCCTTAATTGGTTGTCAGAACAATTTAATCCCCTCCTCCTATCATCCCAGTCAATATGACATCTCTGGAACTTCAATACATGAAAACCTGCTCACACACAAGAGATGACACCTGGGAACATTGGAGCTGGAGGGATGTTGCAAATCTTTGAATCTTTCCTGTTTTTTTTGTTTTTTTTTCGTCTGGTAGCAAACACTGCAGAGCATCGAACGGCGCGACTTTCAGACGGAGGATTACGTTAATATTCAAGTTAGATAAAGGTCTAGTTTGTCACCGCCGCAGAGACATGTTTGACTTTAATCAGAGCACATACAGCGAAGGCACCGCAGGACTTCATCTGTAATGCAAAGTGAGGTTTCATGTGGTTTGACTATAGGCAGAATAACAGAGCAGTGGTTTTAGGAGTGAGACTCTGTTTGATTTGCACCTGATCGTCAAAGCTCAATTATCTGCAACATAACTCCACATGGATCACCAGCTTTAAGTGAGTCCTGTAGACGATGACCACAAGAGGGCAACAGTGTTCAGTCCGTAGCATCAGTACAGCTTGATCTTGGTGGAGTTTTGTCTCTCTGAATGCTTCCTCGCGTCTCTTTGTTTTACAGGGAGAAGCTGGAGCAGAGGGACCTGTTGGGAAAACTGGACCAGTGGGACCTCAGGGTCCTCCTGGAAAATCTGGAGCTGAGGGTCTGCGAGGAATCCCTGGTGCTGTGGTGAGTACATCTCTCACTTTATGCCTCTATAAGTCACTGGAAGTATCTCAAAGGGATTCATGTTTATGGTTTAATATATTTATATATTCTGAGCCCAATGCTGTAATTGTTTGTTTCTTTTTGTTCAGGGTGAACAAGGCCTCCCTGGTGCTTCTGGTCAAGACGGCCCTCCTGGACCTATTGTAAGACTTTTTCTTCCAGCTGTACAGTAAATAATCACAGATTGTATTCCCCCACAAGTGTTTTGTGCTGAATGCTTGATGCCATAGCGCTATTTGGTCCAGACCTTCTTTAAAAAGTCTTATGTTGCAGGCTTTTCAGCCGTCAGATGATTTATGAACCAACCATTTGAGAGGTTTATGGAACAATACACAGGTTTTTGGTGTGATGGTTGTTTAAGTAGCTCCGTAGGGTGGATATAAAGTGGTCACCATTAATGCAGAGATCAGTGCTGGCTGTCACTGTAAAACAATGTGAATTCATCTCACTGTCAGTTCTGCTTCACAAACTGCTTTTCTCTTCACAGGGACCCCCTGGACTTCCTGGTATGAAAGGTGACTCTGGATACAAGGGAGAGAAGGCAAGACATTATTACGATGCTAATCTCAAATTGCTTTATTGTGTATTTCTTATATCTGCTTATGTGCCTTATCTGAAGCTCCCAAAGTAAGCAAACATCTGGGCCTGTTCCCTCTATCTGTGTATTCACTCTCCCCCCACGAGATGAAGGGAGGTTCAGCTCTGAGAGGAGTTTTTCCATCCGGTGATTTAATGCACCGGATGAATATGTATAAGTCCAATAATATCATCTTTGTAATGGTCATTGGTTTAATGCCAGCATGCAGTAGTCAGAAGCAGATGGTCATAACTCTGCCCGGCAGCAGGTGCCGAGACTGCCCGCCATTGTTAAATATGACGACCACAATAAACACGCTAATTATTTATAGGCGGAAATAAGACAGTGCTGAGGTCGTCTGGCCGGGCATTGTGCACCATTTGCATATTTGTCTCACTTTAAAAATGGACTTCATTTTCTGCAGGTGATAAATGTGCAGAAATGATCTTTTGCAGATATGAAAATTACTTTTTGTCAAATGAATCATTAGTACAAATAATGTTTTGCTCTGTGTATTTAGCTCAGTGGGTTTTTTCTGACTGGTTGTTCTTTATTTTCTTCTCTGTCGGCTTCAGGGTCATCCAGGTCTTATTGGTCTCATTGGACCTCCTGGTGAACCTGGAGAGAAGGGAGACAGAGGTCTGCCTGGACCTCAGGGTGCTGCTGGTGGCAAGGGTGATGCTGTAAGTATCATTACTGTTCTTTCACATGCACCTAAGCTCTAAGTTACAGGGGACATCAGCTTGTTTATTTAAATTTTTCATCACTAAAGAATCATCTCTTCAGTGCATCTTAATTTAATCTGTTGTGTGTTTTTAGGGTCTCGGTGGTTCACAAGGTCCTCTCGGTCCTCCTGGTCCTCCTGGTATTTCTGTAAGTTTTGTTTCTAGTTCAACAAAAAGGTTTTTCCACCTTCTGTTACGCAACTGTCTTAATATCTCCTTATTTATCTCAGGGTGCTCAAGGACAGAAGGGATCTAAGGGATCAACTGTAAGTAATATTTGTTCTACTTTTTACTGGTCTAATAGCATAGCATCAGTCATTTCCTGTTATATATGTTTTATTTATAACGATGGGTTCCCTTTTTAAATATGTCCATGATGTCTTTGTTTTCAGGGTTCACAAGGTCAGAAGGGAGATACTGGATTGATTGGACCCCCTGGACCACCTGTAAGTTACCAGTTATCAAGCTTTGTAGCGCACACACAATTAATAAGCAACTATTTAACAAATCGCTTTTCATCTTTGGTTCATATGTTTGTTCCACTTTTTAGATTTCCACTTTTTTCCCCGTTTTTATCATCATAAGTTGAATTTCTTTGGCTTGTGATCAGTTCACAGTTGATTTGAGTCTCAGGAGGAGTCCTTGACTTTTAACCTCTGTGCTGCAGGGTCCACCTGGCGATGTCATCCAGCCGCTGCCCATCCAGCAGGTCGGCAGGAAGACCAGGCGGCAGGCGGAGATGCAGGGAGACGAGGGGATAGCGGACTACGGCGTGGACGGCGTGGGCATGGAGGGAATGGAGGACGTCTTTGGATCTCTCAACAACCTCAAACAGGACATCGAGCGCATGAAGTTCCCCATGGGGACCCAGGACAACCCGGCCAGGACCTGCAACGACCTGCACCTCAGCCAGCCCGACTTCCCAGATGGTACAGTAGGAGACGTCGTAGACACGTTATAAAAACACAGACGTAGGAGCAGCAGCAGTAGAGTTTCCAGAGGGCCACAGCTGCTCTTCGTTGCGCCGCCTCGGCTCCGTCTCACGTTGTCAATTCTCTCAGGTGAATACTGGATTGATCCAAACCAGGGCTGCATCGGAGACGCCATCAAAGTCTTCTGCAACTTCACAGCAGGAGGAGAAACATGCATCTACCCCGACAAGAAATCCACAGGAGTAAGTTATCGCCTGTAACACAACAGTACCCGACAGTAACCTGAAGCCATCCTGTTGCTTAGTTTCAACAAAATGATCAGGAAACCCCAGTTATTGTGTTATTTACTGTGCAATTTGCAGCTGTTTCACAAATGTTAATAATCTGTCATTAATTGAATTCTGCTTTATTATAGGTCAGAATATCCAACTGGCCCAAAGAGTCTCCAGGTTCATGGTTCAGTGAATTTAAACGTGGCAAAATTGTGAGTCAACCCACACAGCTGATTTCTTTTTTTTCCTATTACCTCCCAGTAGACGTTCACGTCCTTTTGAGATAAGTTTTTCAATTTTGCTCCTTTATCACTTTGTCTCATTTACAGTAACTCTTTCCCACCAGTCTCTCTCCTCCACCTCCCTGCCATACCCGCTCCTTTCTTCTCTTTTTCCTCTTTTATTCCCTTTCTCGTTTCCTCATTTTTTCCCGTTGTCTCCATCCTTTCTTTCCACCTTTGCTCACCTCACTTCACCACCCTATTTCATTTTTGTTTGTCATCTCTTTTGTTTTTTCTCTGCATCTGTCCTCAGTTGAACTACGTTGATGTGGCTGAGTACTCCATCAACACAGTGCAGATGACCTTCCTGAAGCTGCTGAGCTCCTCGGCTCGACAGAACTTCACCTACATTTGCCATCAGTCCGTGGCCTGGTACGACGCCAAGGCTGACAACTATGACAAGGCGCTGCGCTTCCTGGGCTCCAACGATGAGGAAATGTCTTACGACAATAATCCCTTCATCAAACCGCTGATGGACGGCTGCTCGGTAAACACTCATTTTCTAACTTTCAGTTTGCAATTAAACTTTTTTTTTCCAAATCCCATGAAATCCTATTAATCCGCGCAAATATGTAGACTGTTGCAGAGAGATGTCAATAAGTGATGTTTATACTGGACGGGACAGCAGGAGTACAATCAAGTGCTAGGTCAATAGTTAGTATTCGAACATTTAAAAGTAGTAACAGACCATGACCGGGCTGCACCAGCTCTTTACAGCTTTTTTTTTTTAATCCTTAAGTTTTCAAGAACTACTTTGTAGTTTCAAAAATGTGATTTGGTTCTAAATCTGGTTGTACAATTATAAAATGTCTACACTTGTATTAAATTAAATGTAAATTTGTTGCTAGGAAACACTGGAAATGTATCCAATGAAAAGTCAAGTCAGGTCAAGTCAATCTTTATTTATAAAGCACATTGAAAACAACAGACGTTGACCAAAGTGCTGCACAACAACAAACATATAATAAAATTTACACAAGTAAAATGTAATAAAAATGCAGTAATAATAAAAATAAATAAAACACCTAAAAAACAAGTACCGTATTTTCTGGACTATTGAGCACACCTGTCTATAAGCCACTATTGAATTTATTCGAACAGTTTCATGTGGTCCACTCTGACCGGGTCTGATGTGACGAGGCTAAATGTATCGGCGGCATGGAGCTTGCTAGCTTGTAAAAAGCTAACGAGCTTCGTGCCGCCAACACATGAGAAACACTGGTGTTTAAGTTCAAAGCGTCGGAAAAAAGTAGCGACTTATAGTCCGGAAAATATGGTAATAAAATTTACACAAGTAAAATGTAATAAAAATGCAGTAATAATAATAAATAAAATACCTAAAAAACAAGTCACTTAAAAGACAAGTCATCTGCAGTAATCACCTGTTTTCAGTAAGTCAGTGTAGCACCACAGCTGTAAGTTAACTTGAAAAAAGATTAAAAGTAAATACAAATCTAATGTAAAGTTTCCATCAAGTTTAATTCGAGATGTATTATTTAACTATTGCACTGTATTTTGAGCCATTAAAACAGGTCTAACCAGGTCGGTAATAATTATTAAACTGTGGCCATCCATCAATTCCCAGTTAATAATCGCCTGTGTTTGAACATGAAAACTGTCCGAGTCACACATCAAGATCAGAAACCTCGAAAAACACTGAGAAAACCTCCAGCATGTCTCATATGGATTTATTGAATTGTGTTAAGCAGCATTTCTCCAGGAGATCAATACAAACCTGTAGCTGCACTGGTTACTTCCAACATGTGTCCAACGGCTGGAGCTAAAGATTATTTCCTTATTGATCGGTGTGTCTCATCTATCAACTGTTTGGACACTAAAACGTCATAAATCACTGGGAAGTATTAGAAGTAAACAAAACACAAACTTTTTAGAATTGGCAAGTTGATGAATGAATTAAAGTAGTTATCATACCATAATTGATTATTTGTCTATCAGCCAACTAATCAGCAAATTGGTTCAGCGCTAATGTGTTTCAACAACAGTGCAATCAGAAACTTTTGAACACTACTGTGCATATATCTGTCGTCATCCATCTCTGCTCTTCATCTGCCTCTTCAAGGTCACAGGAAGTGCCGGGTCTATAAGTTTTGTTTATTTACTATCTCCTGTAAAAGAGTGTAACAACTGTACTTTGATGACCGGATTAAACACCCGCCCGCTTGTTTTCCTGTGCCCTCTCTGTTTGCAGCTGAAGCAGGGTTATTCAAAGACAGTGATGGAGATCAACACTCCCCGCATCGACCAGTTGCCCATCATTGACGTCATGCTGAATGACTTTGGGGACTCCAACCAGAGGTTTGGCTTCGAGGTCGGCGCCGTCTGTTTCCTCGGCTAGACACGCCCCTACTCCCCGCTGAAGGACAGGGTCAGAGGGTATATATTAACACCCACACGCTGAGATCTGACAACCTTTACCTTCTCTCTCCCCGCGAAGCAAAAAAACCTGTGTTTTCTTTTGTTGCCATGAAGATCCACTCAAGCCCGGAGAGGAAGAAGAAGAAGAAGAAGAGCGACCCCAGGCCCTGTCATGGAAGCGCTGACCAGGGGAAAACTACTCCTCGCCCTTGTAGGGCCAGAATCACATGACTTTAACTTAGAAATGGGAGTGACATCAGGAAAAGGACATATGATCCCGTGGCGGACAGTGGCGCACTTTCAGCAACAGAGAGAGGATCCACTCACCCCAAGCCCCATCCTCCCTTGTCCTCCCCCCTCCCACCATGCCTCCCTCTCTGGATGCTCCAGGTGCTGCTCTGAATACAACCACAGAGGTGCTTTTGTGCAGAATCGCAAAACACTAAAGGTGCTACAAAAAGTGCTTTTTGATAAAACTGTAATTATAATTATTATTATTTTGTACAATATTGTTCCTTTCCGAATCCACTCTAAAAACTTGCATGTGCCCCAGCTCTTAGATAAATATTCGGGAAACTATATTAAATGATAAATCCTATAAATATATTTAATGTCTGTTTAGAACAAATTTGATGAGAAATATTCATTACATACATTTGACAAAAGCTCCAATTTGTAAGTATGCAATAACCATTTTGTAAATATTATCACTTTCTCTTTTGACTATGATGAGATTTTAAACTGGAACACATCACCTAACTCAAAAAGCAGTCTGTATTTTTTGTCATGACAAACCAGTTGGTATGCCCATTAGGAAATTAAGCCATAGAAAATTGAGATAGTAATATAAATATTCAAGAAAGGGCTTGTTTCTTGCAGACAGACTTTACTCCACCTGATGTAATACCTCAGTTTCTTTAATAAACGTGGACATATTTAGCTCTTCATCCATGTTTTTATCTTTAAAAACACAGCCAAGTTGGAACATTATTTGTGGTTTTTAATTTACAAAGATTTTTTTTTGTGTGGTCAAATTTGTCCGATTGTTCTTCATAAATTCCCAGAAAAGCCCTGTTGATATTTTCTTTGTAACAGTGAACAAAATGTTTTTTTCATGTGCCTTGAATTGTTCATTCAAAAATATTAAAACTGGATTCTGAAAAATGTTGGGTTGTATCGTCGGCTATTTGAGTGCAGAAGTGAGTAGTGCTCTTTTTTGTGATTCTGCGCTGCCTCCTTACATATTACCTTCCTTCGCCATGATAATTTAAGATTAGGAGGATTAGTGGTTCCGAGTGTTTGGGTTCATGTGATTGATTCTGCCGAGCCCGAGCGCTGTGATCTCTTCCAGCTTTTATTTTTTTTCTCTTTCCTCTGACTCAGATTTGACTTTGATCAAGATCTGTTTGCATCTCCACCTCCTTAGCTTCGAGCTATGATAGCAAAGACTTCAGAGCCGCTTTCAAACCTGTGTAATTACAGTATGTTTACAACCTATGTACAACTGAAATAAATGTTTGGTGCTTTGCCAAATGCACATTGCGATCGTTTGCATTCACTTGCAGATTAAGCTGTATATTCAGGGCAAACTGACTCCGTAGGACCAGTGCATGTTGCTAAAATACAGGAGTCACATTGAGCGTGTAATCTGAGATTTTACTGCACTGAAAAGACCAGAAACTTGCCTCTTTCATCTGGCCTGTTATTATACACTGTCAATATCCCCGTTGCAGGGTTTGAATGGCTTAGGTCAGCAAGTCTGTGCCAGTGTGAGAATGACTTGTCAACATTCAATCAATTCAAACCACGACCTCGAATAAAAAACTCCACTTTCCTGCGACCGCACCGATCAATTTATATACAGTATTCCCAACTGTGCCACTGTATAGGGTCAAGCTCTGTCCACATATAGACAGGCAGCAGAAACAGTTCTTCAAATTTTATCCAATTTTTTTTATTTCTTCATCAGTGTTTACCGTGAAAATAAATCACAAGAAGTGTAGTTTACAGCAAAATCTGCATAATGGTGACATAATAATAGACCAAAGCTTTTGTCTGTGCTGCTGAAGTATCAAAGGCCAAATGCAAATTGACAGTAATTATCTTTTCTTCCCAGGGAGTTTGTCATTTTTAAAAAGGGGCGAGTAGGAAAGATTACATTTATTATAATGAGGCATGTGACTCATCGGGTGGGAAAAAATAAACAGATCTGACAGGAAAGCAAATGAGAATTTTTCCATCACACTGAAAACGAGACCAACAACAAATTGTATATATTTGTTGTGCACACTTTCACCCAGCAGTGTGAAAGGGTTCAGTTTTAAAAGCGGTACGATGAATACGAAGCAGATATCAGAATGATCTCACTTTTTTGTACATAACAGTTATTTTTTCATCCGCACACATTTGCAGCGACAGTAGCTACCTTTGCAATTTACCTGTTTCCCGGCGTTTTTTGACCACTGCTGTCACTCACACTCCTCGAGATATTTTCATCACGGCAGCTACAATAACATGTCAAACATGACTGACACTGTAACATGATGTTATTACAGTGTCAAAAGCAACAACGCACTGTTTCCTGCCTTTGTGTTCACGTCCCTGCGGCTAATGTCAAGTTGTCAGGACAGCTCCTGACAGCACACTGTCAACCTCTTACCATAAACATATGGATGTAGGTTTGCTGGTTGGAAATACACAGTTTAACCAGTCGTGTGTGATATTTGTGAAATTGGTAGTGAAACAAACAACGATCTGTCTCTTTTTCCAGTAGCAAGAAAAATGCTCATAAGCCACTATCTCACAGTTTCGTCATCTCACATGCCATTTGTCATTGTTTGTAACCGAGTACATAAACTCTGGTAAAATCTGTGAAGTTTTGGCCTCCTCCAAATCTGTTTTCCTACCGCCGCATGAATCATCACATCTGTTAGCTGAGCACTCGGTGTACTTTTCAAGCCTGTCATCGTGTTTTTTGGTCAGTGGAAGCACATATGGTGGTGAGTAATCACAAAGTTTTTTTGTGCCTGGTCTGATGGCATCTTTTTTTTTTTTCAATTAATACAAGGCCACCTGTTTTTCCACTTTGAAGACACAACATGTTTTTTTTTTCTGTTAAGCAGCTACAGGATCAGAATTTGGGGTAAAACTAAAGCTGCAGACCAATCAGAGTATCGCAGGCTGTTGCTGGGCTGCTTTCTCGACCTGTGTCCACACCAAACTTCTGCCAAAAAACTCCAAGTCACTGCTGATCTGTTGGGATGTTTGGTGTGGGCCACAGTCACATCCAGTGAGGAGCTTTTTTTTTTTTGTCTGTACTGGGGAAGTGTTAAATTCTCTATCCACTATTCTCTCTACCCGATTAATCCTTTCCAGGGTCATGAACAGCTCGGACCCCATCACAGCATGCATTAAGCCAGAGGACAAGAAAAGTCCCGACTCTGTCTGAGAGCTAACGTGGTGAGACACACCATCACATTTAAGGCGACTGACAATTCAGAACCTCATATTTTCCTCTCTTGAGTGGTTTTAATGAGAAAAAAAAAACACAGACAAACCAACAGAAGACAGTCTGAGCCGCACCTTTATTACAACACATAGTGCTATAGCTTGTATGTACTGCACATCTGCACAAAACATGAAGAGCACTGACAGGTGGAGTGAATATCCTGGATTGTGTTTATTGTCAGTGGGGTATATTAGGAGGCAAGTGTGGTGAGTATCTACCAAAAGTGGCCCAAGGAAGTAAAGTGACAGGCTCACCGATGTGCATGGAGAGCAAAAAGTGTCATGTCCATCACTTACCTTGGGAAGACAACCAGTGGGGGTCTAGTTTATTGTAGTAGTTATACTCTGATTTTTCCAATCCCAGCCTCGTACACCCTCATCCTGGAGCAACATCTGGCCCACAGCAGCCCTCCAACAGCAGTAGCTGCTCTGAAACAGCCCCACATAAGAACCACCACGCTCGTCAATGCATAAGTATGTACCCACACATAATTGAGATCATGAAAGACTGGTTATGTATTATCTAAATGTAAATATAATGTAAGCAATACAAGATGTATAACAGTTATTACCAGCTGGACATTAATGAACCACTGAACAACCAGTGACAAGACAAGACAAATAAGCTTCAAATAAAGAAAAATTAATTAATAAATAATATACTTGTATAAATAAAATTTCAGCACATGTGTAAAAAATCATGTAAACAACACAAATAAACATCTCTGAAGCTTGAAAACACACTAAAGTAACTGACTTTTAACCAGCTTTGTATCACTCACATATAGCAGTCTGTAAACAGTCATCGGGCTAAAGCTAAAGCTAGCATTAGCTGCAGTTGTAATGTCCCCAAAGCAGCAGTAGTAACAGGGCAGCAGCAGACTCGCTGAAACACTGACACTGTGTCATTTGGTGCTATCACTGTACCAAGTCAAGTTATCATCTTGAGGTGTCACAAAGTCACTGCTTACTTAGTAATCAACATCGGGTCTGAAGACTCTATTGGCGCTTTTCTGCTGGTACCTACTCAGCTCGC
>OOFC01048221.1:6275-18197 GCA_900323345.1 Pseudochromis fuscus
ATAAAGAAATTGTTTGAGAGATCGAGACGATAAACACACAAAGGAAGAATTGTCCTTCGTCTGCTCCTTCCTTTGGCTCCATTGTTTCTATCTAACACACACTTACACACACACACACACACACACACACACACACACACAGAAAAGGAAGCCTGCAAACAGCAGGAGTGTGTACATGGAGATAATCATCTACTGCAGTGAAATAAAAGAATCCAACATTCAGATAAGGATCCAATATTTCTATGAAGCAGTTTTGCTTTTTTTTTTTTTTATTTAACTTAACTTAACTTTTTCTACTTAACCAACCAAAACTACGTCATATCATCGTTAACACTTAGAGATATGGATGTAACGATTACCGGTATAATTCCCGATGGTTAGTATCACCGTTTCAAATTTGAATCATCACTAAAACTGTGTTTGATTACCGTACTTTGAAAAACTCACTGTGATGCTGCTTATTTCCCAGAGAGGCAGCAGCACTACCTCAAACATAGCTGTGCATGCGCAGTTGACAATGTTAGGCCTGAGCCTGTGTGGTTTCCATGGCAACAAGAAACATTTCACTGAAACATGCATCAAAAGCCAGTCACTGTCAACTTAGTTACGCTGCATCATGGATTGACAATTTGACAATTCTGACACTGGAAAGCTGTTGTCTATATTTAAATAAAACTATAAGTTCATTGCACATACAGATCAACTGAGTCGTCGTCATGGCACCTGTTAGCTTAAAAATGATGGCGATGCTGGCAGAAGTATAACTGTCAGTCCATGAAAAGAAATACTTTTTCAGCGGATATTCTAGTTGCAACATGATTGAGCTAGCAAAAGAGTTGTGTTGCTGTGTGCGGTATTTATTCAGTTTTGGGAATTGATGATGTCTTGAAAACATAAGCCCATGTTGGCTGGCGGACAGGAAGTACTTAACGTCAGATCTGATGTATTTCCACTGAATACTAGCAAAAAAACCTTTTATATTTTCAGAGTGAAAATGCCCACAGGTCAGTGATGCTAATGATGGTCAAGCACACCTGGCATGTAATGACTCTTAATTTGATGTTTACATGTTAATATTCAAATGTTTCTGCCAACAAAAATTACACTGTGCTTGTTATTGTTTGTTTTGTCTTGTTTTTTGTTTTTCAAAATAAAACTTGGTGAAAGGATTTCAGTGTGTGTGTATAAGTACTTTTTGAGCTTTCAGAGCACATTTCAACAATAGCACAATAATAATGATAATCGTGATCAATTTGGTCACAATAAACGTATATGAAATTTTCACATCACTACATCTCTAGTTAGAGAAAATGCTCTGAGATGGAAGTTGGACCATTTGGTAATGATAGTAATGTCAAGAAAAGTCAACAATCAATCATATTATTAGGCTGTTATTATTACTTGATCAATACTCTCTACAAAATCTATTCTGATTGTTTCACATTTAAGGTGGCACATTCAGATTTCTTGTCTTTTTAGTCACCAAACGATTACCAAACATTTAAGATTTGCAATCTAATATTGCCTTTTAATTAACAAGATATGCCAGTATAGATATGTTAGAGATGCAGCATGAAATCTGTCAGCTCCACACTGTACAGTAGTAAAACTATACGGCTGACAAAGCTGGAGAGATAACTGCAGATAACCACAAAGTCAGCCATTCACTTCACACACAATGGCCAAGTAATGTTAGTTCTCTGTCCTACAACTCTCTACTTTGATTGTGAAGGCCACAGATACACAACTTTTAAACCTTTGAAAAGAAATCAGAGCATGATGTTAAAGTTTTCAAACATTCTTCACTCAAAAGCAACGGACTGTAAAATTGTTTAACCATCTCCAGTCCTTATTAAGGTTGTATTACCTCTTCTATCCCTGTCACCATTACTTATTTTTTCTATTGCATGTTCTTGGTCATAAAGCAGGGGTCCTCCTCTGTCCATTCACTCTGGCTTTTAATTGTAAGTGATTCTCACAACAAAATGTGATCTTTAAGAATGTGTTATGTACCCATCAAATTAAAAAGTAGTTTTACTAAAAAGTGCATCATAACCTTAGTGTTCCCAATTTTGTCAAACCTAGAACTGATGTACACATGTAAGTGCTCACTTTGGAAACTTCTTAGCAAGGGGTTCATGGTACAAGATGCTGGTGCTGATTGTTTTATTATTATATGCACTGGAAATGTAACATTAAAATACCAAATAGTCATGACTTGCCCACAGAATAGTGACGCCCAATAGGCTTCACAATAAGCTTAAACATGGAAGACTGATTTGGGCAGGTTACACCACCAGGTCTACTGTGGAGTTTTGGATATGGACGATATCTAATGAGAACAGAACTGTCCTTTCAAATCTGAGTAAATTATTTCCTGTTATCACATCTCTAGCAGGTGTAAACAGACAAAGCATAAATATATCAAATTATAACTTGAATATCAGTCAATGAATCGCATGAAAATATTTCAACTCATTTTTTTTGTCATGCAGGAAACACTGCAGGAGGCTGATGAGGAAACAGGTGCATCTTTAAGATTTCAGTTTTTGAAAATCAATCACCATTGGAAATTATTTGAGAAACAAAAAACATTACAGCAAATCCCATTCATTTAAAATTCACAATTGCCTTCAAAACTAAATTGGACCCTAGGTTTTTCACCAATTCATCAAATAAAAAACTCAGACGTTGGGAGGTGGGGAAAATAAAATATCCCTGGAAATCCAAATTGATAGTTACTGTATATATCATGATGCCTGGTATATTTAGTTTGTCTGGATTTATTATGATTTCTTGTATTTTTTTATGATTTACTCTTGTTTTATAGTTTCAGTTTTCATGTGTCTGGTCTTGCTTTGGTTTTCTTCATTCATGTTTCTTGTTTCTGTTGTGTCATGATTCCTTGTCTTTGTTTTTGGTGTTTCATGTTCTGTATATTTTCAGTGGCTGGTTCCTTTGTCATGTCACTTCCTGTTTTATTTTGTTGAGTCTCTTCCCTTGTGTTCTAGTTATTTCCTGTCAGTCATGTGACACCTGTCACGAGTTGTCTCATCTCACCTGCTCCTTGGTTGTCCTCTCCACCTGTGCTGCATTGTGCCTCGTTACCTTGTGTATAGGCCTGTTACGATAACAAATTTTGCTGGACGATAATGTCCCAGAAAATATTGCGATAAACAATAATATTGCATTTTGATACCATTTTTCAACTAATATAATAGTAATGGTAAAATAATGCAAGTTGTGGAATTACTGTTTGTGACATGTGTGTTTTCCCTGTCAATTCGTACTCTATCGACAAATGTTTGTAATATTTGTCGAAATGTCGGCTTTTTGATGGTGTTAAACGGCTGCATCTCTTTGGCGATGTAGTCAACTACATGGTCTGTGAGTGCGCACCATTTGGCACTGTTGCATTTATTTTTCGTTTGCTTCATAAACGCCCCAGTGATGGTGGACAGTCGGGAAGAGGTTGACGGCTCCTCTGCCTCTTTGGTGGATGTTTTTTTTTCCCCACACGTCAGCTGTTGCTATCAGCTTAGAAACCAACTCCATTGTTATTTATTCCTCCAAATCTCTCCCTCTACCCCTCACAGGGCTCTCATACACGAAGGTACGAGCAGGCACTGAATTCTTATTGGTCGGAATCATCACTACATCATTGCGTCTTCACTGCGCGGCATGGAAACAGCCGACAGTCTGCGTGGTTATAGTCAGAGTAACAAGTTTCTACTATGTGGGGGAAACTACTAAATAGATCAGTTTAATGCACAATAACAGCGCTTTAGTGCAACGTTAAATGTCAGCTGAAAAAACGTGAGCACTGACCACCTGGCTGACGGAGGTCGTAGCGAGATCTCACATCTCCGAAAACATCGGCGCAAGTTTTTAACCACGCTCTAACTTCATGGATTAACAACATATTTGAAGTAAAAACAACTAATTTCTCACCTGAAGCAATCTTCAAGCTGCTTCCTGTGACGCCACAACAGTTATTCTGCAGATTACTTCATCAACCAGTTGTGTCATGACCAGTTACACAGGAGAGGGACTGTTTTCTGTCATGGAAAAACAACTGATTCGAGGCGGGCTGAGTCGGTACCATAGGCTGGTGGAAAAGCGCCGTCTGTGATGCGCCAGGTGCCCGCCTCCCCACACAGAGACAGTGACTGACAGGAGGGTTCACTCCTCATCACGCTAAGGAACCGAGAGCAGTCAGTCGAGACGAGTTCAGCAAAGTTAACTCATTATCCAGTGTCTTTGGTAAATGAAGTTATCGAGCCCGGCAAACTTATCGAGCTCATTTTTAATCATGGCGCAATCAATTGATTTATTGATTATCGCGACAGGCCAACTTGTGTATTTAGCCTCCTGTCTCTCTCTGTCCTGTGTCAGTGTGTTTGTCTTGTGTTCCTGGCTTCTGGTTCCTGCTCCTATGGTTTTGTCTTTCTAGGGTTTTTGTAGTTTTGAGGGTTTTTTTTAGTTTCCTAGTGACTTGGACTTTGGTTTGGTTTTTCTCTGCCTTTATTGTGCAGCACCCTCAGTTTGTGTTTTTGTTTATTAAAGACCTTTTTTGTTCCTGACAACTCTGCATTTGAGTCCAACTTCCCGATACCCTCTTGACAGTATATGCTTTATTTATTTTCCCGTGTTGATCTTAATTGAACTGGTCCTCATGTTTTCATTTATAAAACCAAACAACGTGACCTTTAGTACTGTAACATAAAGGTTGAAATGTGTTTGAAATTCATCAGAAGTATACAGTGCCAAGAGGGATCTCACAGAGTTCAAAGCTCTGGATAGATCCTTCATTAGTGTACACACATACACACACACACACACACACACACACAAATGTTTGTTATGGGCAGAGTGTCCTGTATTCAGATTTTTACAGTTCAGCACTTTCACAGGCTACATGCAGCTCATGTGCAAACTGATGTGCAATTAAAAAAATATATGAAAAATACATTAAAGTGTTTCATGTTGCAAAAAACATTTGAAATGTTTGGTGTGTACCTGTCCTTTGCAGTAAATAGTATCAAGACTGAAGCTATGTATTGTATAAGGTGGAGAAGCATCGATCTGTTCATGTGACCTGCTGCTTCAGATATAAGGTCAGTTTCCAGGGAGACCTCACAGATCTTCGTATGATGGTGAAAACTCTTCAGTACCAGTACTGATCTAATCAGCATCGCCATCCTTCTACTTCACTGGTCTGAACTTGATGAAGCTCTGATGTGTTCACTATAAAAACCCTGTACACAAAGCATGTTCACACTCCTGTTAGTCCACAGAGGAACAAAAACGATCAAGTTTGGAGACTGACACCTTGCACTGAGGGGGCTCTCAGGCGTTTCAAGAAATCAGATGGCTAAATATTTTAGTACTTTTCCATGAATGCAAACTAAACTCATCTGTCAGGATGATTCACGGGAAACACAACAATGATGAAGGAGCTGGCGGAAAGACAGACAATTACAACAGTACACAGCAGGTTGTGAAGTGGTGCAAACTATCGCTGTAAAAATATGAAATTTTTACAGATTTGTTTATTTTGCAGATGACTGTTTTTCAAATACATGAAAATATAAATAAAATTATAATAATAGACTGTTAATTTACATGTGAAATAACATGAAAAATGTTGAATAACAGTAACACAATTTCAGCCAGTCATCTTCTGTACCTGCTTCATCCACACAGTGGGTCACAGGGGTCTGCTGGAGTCTATCCCAGCTGACAACAGGTGAGAGGTGGGGGACACCCTGGACAGAGGGCCAGCCTATCATAGTGCTAACACAACGACAAACAACAACTCACACTCACTCCTCTGGTCAATTTAGACTAATCAATTCACCTAACAAGCATGTCTTTGGACTGTGGGAGGACACTGGAGTGCCCAGAGAAAACCCATGCATCCACAGGGAGAATACAGTTTCAATCCTTTTAAAATAATTTTTCACAAAAAACAAAACAATTTACCAAACACTTATAAGCAGTTTATAGTTCAAATGTAGCACCGGCGCTGTCATTTTAAAATAAGATTGTTTTTTGTAATCATGCAAATATCCATCAGTGAACATTAAAATGCCAAAAAAGATCTGATGTGAAATTAAAGCTATAAACATTATTTCAATAATTAACTATTAGTTGTTAGTTTTTTGAGACGTGTTTCCTTCTTTTTGTATCTGTATCTTCTTTAATGTAATGTATTTGATCATTGTGATTTAGGGAGAAATACTAAAGATCAAGTTGCAGTGACAACACAACCACAAATCAACAATGTTAAAAACAAGGCTCTCAGACTGATGTGTATAATCCCAGCTTCCTTCCAAACATTGCTGAGCACCTCGCAGACCCTCAACAATATTTGATACTTCACAACAGCATCAGTGCTTTGGACAGGCCAAATGGTCACTTCATTAAAGAGCAGACATTGTACAGCAGATGTTTGCAGACAAGATATTTCCCCACAGAAACATACAGGAGACGTGAAAACCAAAGTACAACAGAGCAAACTAAGTCTGGGATGGTGTGACATCATTTCAATGCAGTAAAATCAGAGCTGCGCCTCCAATTTGAAACGACTGTTTGAGCATGAGAAAACGAAACAGAATCTAAAATCATCGGATCAGTTTCACGCAACACAACAGTCGACACTTCTGTGCTGCTGCCTTCAGAAAACTGAGGGGTTGTTGTTGCAGACCCAGTGTCGCCTCTACCTCGTTTCTGCTTACATTTGTTGTAGTATTTTTTTGTTAAGATGGTTTTGGACAAACTTTGGAGTCATTTAATATAAATCAGCATTAATGATTATTCATCTTAGGCCAGAACCTTACTGGATGAAACACTTCATCCCAGGAAAGACAATGACGGAGCGTATGTACATTTATCACACCTTAAGGATCATAATGTGTAACAGGAGGAACGTCCCTTATTCTAACCTCATCATGCCAAGATGTAACAGGAACTCTCCAAGGCCCTCAGATAGGCCATGACTGCCTTAAACAATCGCCAAATAATATGAAATAAATGACTCCACTGGAAGTAAAATCATCTATAAGTAGTGGAGATATCAAATGAATATCCAGTTTGTCACAGACTGTGAAATCAGACCGAAAGCAGAATGTCTGATGTGTCCGCTGTTGTCAACGTGCAAGGATATAAAATGAGACAAAGATCACACAAATCTGACCTGCATGGGAGGCGTGCCAGGAAAACAGCCTTCACCGTCCAAAAACAACATTAGAGGAAAACTGCAGATTGGCAGAGGGTCCAGCTGCACTAACAGGCCTAACACGTGGTCTTAAGCTAAGTGAGGCAAACATTGGTTGTTTAGGTCCAACCTAATTGTTACAAGTTTTCAATAGAAAGGTTTAGGCCTTCTTCTTGCCCGATGTAAATCTTGTGCCCAGACAGGAGCAGTGGTCTAATTACAGTGTCGGCCATTTTCAGCATTATGTGGAGAGGGAGACAGAAAATTATGGGTATGCTGACACTGACAGATCACAGCACAAAGCAAAGCTGACCAATACATATCAGGACTTTAATCCTTTCACTGTTTTTCTTTTGTATAATCACTCACGGTATTTCTGAATATGAAAAAGATAAAGGCAATCAGTGTCCGAAGGTATTTTCAAACATAATGATATTACTGCTCGAGGCGCAGTTTTATTAGTGTTTATCTGTTATCAAACCAAATAAATGGTTATTTATGTGAAATGCAGTGATCACAGCTCTCGTCACTTGTATGAACGACATCCATCTCTGGCGAGGGATCAGTCAGATCCATCAGCAGTTGGAGAAAGGGAGAATCCTTTCCTAAAATATCAACAACTGCATCAGTGTACGCCGACGTCTGCAGGGGAGGACCAGGCGGTTTGAAGGATTATTTTCTAAAGAGAAATTAGGTCCTTCCACTTTTTCTTTCAATGGTTTTTTTTTTCCTGCATGTAGGCTGTTCAAGTCAGAACAATCACTCTCCGAGTCCCTTTCCCTGTCGACGGCTTCTTCTTGTTTCTCATCAAATTGAACTGCTCAGCTGTCAGTGTGTTTTTGTTCTTATCGTAATGTTGGTAAAATTGCCTTTATTCTTCTTTGGTATCTTTCATGTTCGCTGCAAATCAGAAATATTAGCAAGACAGTGGGAGATTGTTAAAAATGTAACCTAGCAACGCATGCTGCTAGGCAACAGCCATAGTCACATGGGCATTCACGAGAAAGTGCATCACTAAGACCGGATGTAGATAAGACTAAACTTTTTTTAGTGCAGCGGATGTAAAGCCACTTGAAAGGCCAGTCCTTAAAAACAACCCACTCATCCATAAGGATCAGGATTAATAAAAACCTGTTGGTGTAACTGGTTGTGGACCTTCTGAGTAACAATCATAGTAGACACGTTACTTTTACATCTCTGTTTTTTTGGTACTGCAGACCAAAGAGGTTTTCATGGAGATAAACTCAAACCTGCCATAGGTGGAAATGTTGCTTCACTGCCTCATGGTTTAAGCAGCAGTAATTAACTACATCAACTAAACTCTATCATATCAAAGACTGCATGAGGAAAATGTGAAGCCATCCATGTCAAATTTGATGTTGTGTGTCAAAGACCGGTGGAAATATTTCTGTCATTTCTTCTCAACAGGAAATACGATCTTCTGAGGCCAAGGGTGTAGGTACTTTTTTTACCTTGAAGACTATCTGTTCAATAAATAATTTAAGAAGCTCATTTTCCTTGTGGTTTGTTTGCAGCTCAGGCAGCTCCTTGTGGGAACCGCTCCTCCTGGAGCTCCCTGCTCTCATTATCCGGCCACATGGCAGTCATGCACCGCACCGTAATCACATCCGAAGTTACACAAAATGTCAACAGTGTAGGCGAGCTGAGACTTTGAAGGACTTTTACGGCAGCTCGCTATGCCAGCTCATGTGGAAAAGCTGCGTTTGGCCTCCTGACAAATCACCACAACTTCTTCACTTCAACAGTTCCTGAAAGACGTTTAGTTCGCGCAGGTTTTGTATAGTTTCTTACCGCGAGGTTATAATTTGTTTCTGAGTGCTCCTGCACTCACCCAGAGAGCTTACTGTCAATCTAACATGTCCTCTGAGAAGTGTTAGTATGCTGTGTGCTGAGAGGGCAAAATCTTTCAACTCTGTCAGCTCTCTGACTGCTGCTCAGGAGATTAACATTTCCACTGTGCCCTGAGAAAGACGGACCAACGATCTCAACACTTTCTTCCTATGGTACCAGTTTCTCTTTTCCCTCATACCAGTACATTTCATCACCTGCTTTTCCTCATGTGCTGTGGCATGAAGCTTGGAAATGCTACGGCTCTTTTCATGCCACTGAAAAATAAACTTAGTCTTTTCTCATCTCTTTTTAATCCAGAAATCAAAAGTGTTGCCAACATGGGCTGTGCAGTACAACACAATCTCTCAGCTGGATGATAGTGACTTTGAAACAGGCCTGATGAAAAATATACAAAGAAATCTCTTTGTCTCAAACTCTCTCAAACTTTGTTGCGTGGTTAAAAAACAAACAAAAAAGTTTTATGGACTTGAATCTATATGTCCAATGTAGATTAACACTGAGTTTACTGTGGTCATCGCCATTGTTGTTTACATTCCTCTGACAGCCCATGCTGAAATGACATCATACACGCAGCGATCATGAGACTCCAAGCCTGATACCTGGACTCATTCAGTGTCCTGTCCAGAGACTTCCACCAGGTCTCACCCTCAAGCACACTCCTCACCTGCAAACAGTTCAGAGCCTGTCCTACAGGAGGAGATAAGACTCCGGATCTACTGTTTCTAATGTGAAAGATGCACACAAATCCACTGTGCTGCCTCCCCTTGGTGATTCAGACCCGAACCTGGTCCAGCTCTCTCCCACCTACACCCACATCGTCGACAGAGTCCCTCTCACCACCAGAACTGTACACTGCTGGTCCCAGGAAGCTCTGCAGTGCTGCACGGTGAGGACGGTGAAGGACTTACAGACTGCATCTCAGACTACATCAAGGTCTGTGCCGACACAAACGTTCCCAGCAGAGAGATTTGGTGGTTTCCTAACAACAAACCCTGGATTACCAGCAACCTGAAGCACCTGTTAAACCAGAAGAAAAGGTCTTTCAGGGAGGGTGACAGGGATAAGGCAAAGACACTGCAGAAAGAACTGAAGGTGAAGGTTGTGGACGGGAAACAAGTCTACAGAGACAGACTGGGACTTCAGCTGCAGCAGGATGGTGTGAGGCAGGTCTGGACCAGCATGAAGAAGATCACTGAACAAACTCTCCAGTCATTTCAGGTCAAGAGAGAACTGGACAGACTCAATCAGGGAAAAGCAGCTGCACCTGATGGTATCAGCCCCAAACTCAGTCTGCAACTACAAAAGATCCCTACACTGTAGAAGACATCCTGCCTTGTCCCTGTCCCCATAAGACACCCCCAGCTGACTTCAACATCTACAGGACTGTAGACCTTACTTCACACGTCATGAAGTCTCTTAAGAGGCTGGTCCTCTCCCACTGAAGACCCGGTGTGAGGATGTGCATGGATCCTCTACAGTTTGCATACCAGCTCAACATGGCTGTGGATGATGCTCTCATCTATATGCTACATCTTTATGTACATGGTATGCACACCTGGACACATCAGATACATGTGAGGATGTTTTTCAATTTCTCAAGTGCCTTCAACATGATCCAGCTGGGGCTGCGTGGTGTGAAGATGAGGGAGATGCAGATGGAGTCAGCGTTAGTCTCCTGGGTTATGGACAATCTCACCTGCAGATCACAGTATGTGTAACTACACAACTGTGTCTCTGGAAAGGTCCTGAGCCGCACAATGAACTGTTCTTTACATCAGACTTCCAGCACGACTCAGATAGCTGCTGGTCGATAATTTTTCAGTGTTTGTATTCATTTATTATGAAATTCACAACAATACAATTACAAAAATATAATAATTTACATGTCTAATGTAAAATAACATGAAACACGTGTAAGTTTGAACATTTCCTTTTTCTCAAAAAATGTGTTATAATTTCATAAATGTTTAGTTTTTATTTTATAGATAAATTGTTGATGAAAAAAAACATTTAGTGGCAATTAACCATAAAATCACATATTTGTTTTGTTGCGCTTACATAACTTTGTGTTCATTGATGGATATCTTCTATAATTGTGTGTTGTTTTTGTACAATTTAAACATTGAATAAATGCCTTTTTTCATTAATTTAATTGTTTTTACATTTAGAAATCTAATTTAATTTTACTGTACTATGTTGCATGATAAAAAGTGACATCATACTATCTTATATTGTATATTATATGCATATATGTAAAATAATATCGTATAATATTATATATTATATTCTATTATGTTATATTATACTTTAGATAACACATTGTTTTGTTTTGTCTCACATTAGGTATGTTATATAAACATATAAACTATTATATTAGGTTTAATACCATTATGACACTGCACCATTTATCTATTCATCTCTTTATTTTATCTGTTCCTTTGTTTTTAAATTATTTTTCTCTCTCCATCATGTACATCATGCTCCTTTCTGTTGAAACCACTAATCATGGACATTTACCCCTCAATATATATATAACCTGCCCCATACTCACGACAACCTGAACTCACTTAAATCATGATTGCAAGCTTTGTTTTTGTCTGTTGTTTGTATGTCTGTTCACTGTCCACTGTTTATGTCCTTTGTCACTATTTTTATTGTGTTCTGTTTTTGTCACCCTGCTTCACAATAAAAAAAAAAGTAAAAAGACTATCAAGAGTTCATTGTTTGTTTGTTGTTAGGATGCCCAACTGCACCTTGATGATGCTGTCAGAGGACAAGAAGACATGAAGGAGCAGGTCGCCATGGTGGAGCGCAGAAATGGTCTGATGGTG
>OOFC01048222.1:2379-63417 GCA_900323345.1 Pseudochromis fuscus
CTGCTGCAAAGCTATAAGACATCATTCAATAAAAAATTACTGTATTTTCCGGACTATTTAGTGCACCTGTCTATAAGGCGCTGTTGAATTTATTCCAACAGTTGCATGTGGTCCACTCTGACCGGATCTGATGTGACGAGGCTAAATGTATCGGCGGCATGGAGCTTGCTAGCTTGTAAAAAGCTAACGAGCTTCATGCTGCCGATACATGAGCCACACCAGTGTTTAAGCCGCAGGGTTCAAAGCATCGAAAAAAGTAGCGGCTTATAGTCTGGAAAATACGGTATATTTAATCGTGATTAGTCTAAATTAATCCACAGCAACCCGGTGATTAATCTGATTACAAATTTTAATCATTTGACAGCATTATTATTCCAAACACAATAGTTTAAAATGACACAAACAGCGACTCCATCAGAACAAAAAGAGCGTCATGTTGACAGTGCAGCCAGACAAACTGTGGACAGAGGATTTATCACCTCACGTTCCAGTGTAGAAGACTGAAGGAGAAATTTAATCATGTCACGCTGAGTGCATGGTCAAATGTTGTCTTCATCACATTTTGTCAGTCACATCATGTCCTAAATGGACCCAGAGTCTCCTGTGATATCTGAAAACAGACAAACTATGACAGCAACTGCTACGTAGAGGTAACCAGACCATGAAATACCTTAAATGGCAGATGATGTAGAAAGGCTGCTCCTAACTAGCATCATTGATGGCGTGTGTTTGGAGGAAAATCTTACGGACTATAATTTAACGTCAGCAGAAGACGTCATTTTTTTCACGGTGAAGAATTGTTGGAGTGATTCTGGATGACGACTCCTGCTTGCGTAGGTATTGTGTAGTGGAAGCTGAGTATCAATCACTCCCCTCTGAAAACTGAGAGGTGCCGACAGCCCCTCAGCAGGTTTCAATTGGTGCTGAAGATGCTGTTTCCACGTGGACGCAGCAGCCCCTCCTCCCTCTCTCCCCTCACCTCTCTCTCCCTCCATCTCTCTCCCCTCCTTTGCATTCGTGGCTGACGGAGACCTGACTTTGCTGTGCAGACGCTCTCCCTCTCCCTCAGCATCTTCCCATCTTTCTCTCCCTCCCTCCCTCTCCCTCTCTCTCTCTCTTTCCCCTCCTCTCGCCTGTGCGCTACACTCGGCTGATAAGGAGCACTCAGTCCAGATGGACAGCAGCTAGAGCCGTGTGGACTGTCACCGCAGACCTGATTATTGTTTTACCTGCCGCTATGTTTGCCTCTATTTGGTATGCCAAGAAGCTAGGGAGACGACTTGTGCAGAACAGCCGGAAAGCCAAAATGCTGAAAGATAAGGTAGGTTCACCACTGATTTACTTTGGGTTGACAAACAGGTAGAAAACACTGTATTGTGTGTGTGAACGACACTTCTGCCGCACGCAGCTTTAAACACATCTTTTAACGAAAGATGTCGCCAAGATTGAGTGATTCGGGGGAGTGCTGCAGGAGATAGTGCCACTTCAATTCACCTGTTGATTAATAGTGTTGTTGACGACTGTGTTAGTGATTTGACTTTGGGGGTAAATTAGTTGACTTTGCTCAATTGCGTCCTTTCTGCCTCATTTGTGAGGGAGAATGAGCAACGAGGGACACAGACCCTGCTGCCCGAAACGCCACATCTTGTATTTTGACCCTGCCTACGCACTGGAGAAGTCAGACGCTCACTCTATCTCAACTCATTAAGCAGCAGCAGATTCGCCTCTCTCAGTCATTCTGTCCCTGAGCGCAGGTTTCCCTCCGCTGACATCTTTTAAGTCATCAGCCCTCAGCACAGCCAAGTTTTGACACTGCAGACGTCGCGCTCGCAAAACACATTCTCCTGCCGGAGTCGTCTGATAGATGAACCCGACTGCAAATTTACCTCGCTGTCAGGACACACTGCCTTTTCTCTGTTGCCTATGGATACTCATTTTTTTCCACAATGATGCTGTTTGCACTCATCTTTAGAAGAGTGAGAAGTGCATGAGACGTGTACCTGCCTGGGGGCTACAAACAGTGATGTGGCTGAACAGGGACGACACAGGAGTGCACTTTGTCAGACTTTTTTTGCCTCGTTAGGGGGGCAGGGACTGAGGCCTGTGGAGAGGTCTCAGCAGATACTGGACCAATGTTCTTCAGCTCAGTCCTTCATTTAGCTGCATCATTGATCAGAATTTCACTCTAAACTAAAATTTGGACTCAGATTACTGTGAAATTTGCTGTGAATGTTCAATGGCAGTAAAGCTTTCAGTCAGTTTGTGCACATTCAGGCTCCCCAGAGGATTTTTCACTTTTCCACCTTCAAACAGCCTCTCTCCTGCTTTCTTACCGAGTGAAACATCACACAGAGCGAAACTAAACTAAATAACAGTTTAAGTATCTGATCCCCCATGACCCACATCCACAGGCAGTCAGGTATTCCCAGGACGTGGGTGTTACGCACTGTAGAGTAGGATGCTGTGAAAATCACCATCATGGCAGAGCATGGGTGACAACAGGTTAAAAACAGTAACATGATACCTATTAGTGCCGTAGGACAGCTAATGCTTTACTCATCCCACATTCAGCGTACGCACCGTGTGGTCGTGCCTGCTCCATAAAGCTGTTCATCATTCTGTTTTCCTGCACCCTTCCTACACATGCGTGCTGTTTGGATGCATTTGCCTTGAGAGCTGTCCAACTAGCAAGTGCACAGCTACACTCTTTAATTGTTGTGGAGTACCTCTGTTTTGCTCAGAAGCTCCTCGTCAGTGAAGTGTCAGCGAGCAAAGTTTCTGATTTACTGCCCGAACCGCTCCTCCCAGCTGTTGCTTTACAGTGAAATAAGAAAATAGCTTTGGCCACAGGCCCAGTTTGTGACCTTTACACCATCTGCAGGCCTCTGGTTTTGTCTTTTTCCCACACTTTGACACACTCCCCCTGTTTTAGTCATCACATGTGTGATCCACACAACTTCCACTGTGAACTGGCTCACCCGTAATTGCAGCATCAATCCCACTGATTATACTCCAGCTACATACATATTCTGTGACCCCCCCTGCAGTGTGCACGCCAAGGCCAAACTCACATGGGCAAACAGCAGCGTGCTGCTAAGCAACAAATGTTTGTGTGGGTGTGTGTCTATGTGTGTGTGTGTGTGTGTGGCAGCTGATATAAAGAGTGCTTGTGTTTTACCTAAAGACCTGGGCTGAGAAGCAGAGGGGCTCAGTAATGGACGTAATGCATTGAGATGATGCATTTCCAAGCCGCATCAATAAGAGGGATAATTAAAATTCTAATTTAAGTTCTGCCTGACTCTGCTCTCCCATAGAGACCCATTCTGTTTAACCTCTCCCACTTCATGGAATAACGTGCACAGCCATGACTACACATGATGGTGTTTGATGTGTGTGCATGGTGGGGTTTTTTTTTCTTGTGTTTTAACTCTTCTTTTGGAAATAAGAAACAAGATGCAGAAAGCTGGTGCACTCTTATCCAAGTCTGCATGACAGTGTTTAGTAGAAGACCTGCTTGTTGGACTGTGGTGGCACAAGGTGATGGAGCTGTGGGGGTACGGGCGTGGAAGTGTGTGTATACAGTCTGCTTACTGTGTGTGTGTGTGTGTAGCCATGCGTAAAGCACTGACAGAGGCACATGAGAGTAGACTTTCCTCAGCACAGCTGGGAAGCAACTAATTGGAGCTTTGTGTCGCATGTGATATTTTAAACCAACAGATTTCTTTTTTTTTTTTTTATTGGCAAGCTCCAGGACTTCCCATCAGACATCTTTTCTGAATTGACTCTGCATACAGCACTTTTTTAAAAAATTATTTTGTATGAGTTCTGTTGTTTTCTCAAGTAATTTCATTGATTTGTTGTCTTTGTAATACTTCAATAATTCTTTATTTGAGTTTGAGTGTTTCTCTTTTGGAAAAAGGAAATACTTTTTCCCAAAGGACCATTCATTAAAAGCTGTATTGATCTAGAACATTGCATGAAACAGAAACTAAGACACAACCAAGCTGGTGTTCAAGTCATTTCCATTATGAGCAGGATTGAATGTTGTTGTTTGTCTGCAATATTTTCTTTCTTTGCTCTGCAGGACAAATGATTTCCCCCACACTGCCTATTATTCTGTTTCCATTAACATACACCTACGAGAGGACAGGTCCATACAGCGGTGCTTTGTAATTAAATTGGAAACAAAGTCTTTCCAATTATTGCATCTGCACGATCCACACCACATCTAAATGCACCCAAGTGTCAACTCCTCACACAAAATTACTTTAATTTCCCCTTTTTCTATATAAAAAATCTCCAGCACAGACTATGATGTTGGTATATCATTTTTAACAGAAAGTCCTTCATGGTAAAGTCTTTCTCAGAAATGTTGCAGAACAGATGGAGCTGTAAATACTGTACAACACGACAACTCTGCAGGGTTGTACCTACGGTAGCTCCCAGCTCCACAACCATTTGGTGCACATTTACTATGCAGTGCTAGTATTTTGGTGACAGAAGGGGCATAGCAGTACAAAAAAAAAATAAACAGAAGAAGAAAGAAACTGCGAGAGAACTAAGGGGCTGTATCTAAAATTGGACCCCAGACATCAGGTTGTATTATGGTCAGTGAGGTGAGCAGAGCAGTGGTAGTGAGGTAGAGAGTGAGTCACTGGCTGACATGAAGCGAAGAGTTTTTTCCCCCGACATGATCAGGTTATACAGTACGATGCTGGCCGTTTTTGTAAGCTGTTAATCATAGTGCATGTACAGTGTGTGTTAAAAGCTGCTGCCAGGATGATGTGACTCAGGGTCATTTAATCATTTCACTTCAGCTTCTCTAAATGCTGAGCTTCCTCTAATAAGCTGTTGAGACTGTCAGATGTCAGGCAGATATTTTTTTTTTATTCTGATTATTCTTTGTTGTTGTTAGATAATCTCAGCTCTGGGACAAACATGATGTAGGTCAGGTGTGTTTGTGCAGTTTTAGTGTTCGCTACATTAACCTATTACTCACATCTGAAATCATCCACACTCTATATAGCAGCGATAGTAACTCTCGCTAACGCCTCCTCTCTTGTTTCTCTTTATACGATCACCTGCAGATGTTTTACACAATCATCTAAAAAAGAAACAACAACAACATCTGCACAGGGAAACAAACAGTTGTCACTTGTTCTCAGTGCTACCTCTCTCTCTCAATTTGTCACAGGGCGAGTGAGAGCCACTGAGGGCTACCTGGCTCTCCACTTCAAACGATAGCTTGCTCTCCAAACACCCCAAATTAATCTGTCTCTACAGCTGTCCACGGCAAACTCTGCTTTATTTCAAAGGACTTAGCCCGGATCACAGCAACCCCCACAGCTGCTGAATGGCTGTCTGCTGTCAGAGATATCGTAATTACAAATTGAGCCCACATAAATAAGCCAACAAAGCAGTACATAAACATGACAGGGGAGGGTTGTGCGGTGTAGCCCTCTAGTTGGGATGTAACCCTGCAACATTTTACAAATTAATTGCATAAAAGTATATTTTTTACAGCAGGAAGTATTTAAAAGTCCCGACAGCAAAATTGAGAGTTGCAAAAAATCCTAAGTCATAATTTATTATGAGCACTGGATGGCAGCATATGCTGCATCATTAGCTGAGTGGGGAGAGTAAAGGCAGCAGAGAGCTGCTGCTGCTGCTGTATCCAAACACTCTCTGAGCTTTTTCTTTGAGAACAGTGTCTGTAATTTGCTGAGAAGGACACTTAGTTTAAAACAAACTGCTGAGATATGAATATAAAGTGGAAGTGCTTGTTGCTGTGGGATCAACTGCCGTGGGTGTGAGTTTGATGTGAAGCAGCTACGTCTCCGTCTGAATGCTATGTGCTGTGTTTGAAGGCCGTTTACCTGAATGACGCATCTTTGAAGACACTGACCCTCTCATGAGGACGGGTCACGCGGCTCCTGTCCAGTCTTTGTTAGCATTGTGTCCAGCTGAACAGGGTCTGTTTACTGGATTTACCATAATCTTGAACTTACAGGAAGACCAGGCCAACAAAGAGTGGAAATAGATATTTGATTAGTACAATCAAACTCAATTATCTGTAAAACATTTGTTGTTGTTGCTACTCATTATCTTATTTTCTCTGTTTCATATAAATATCTGGCTACTCATTTTTGACATTTCCGAGGCTAAAAGCAGTGTTTGTGTTTATTATGATACATCTCTCCTCTGCTCTCCTGCCTCTCTCTCTTTAACGTCTCTCTCTGTTTAACTTCCCTGTGGTTGCTACTCTCATGATGTCCCGGTGGCGTAGCAGCCATTTGCTGCGTGGGAACCGGCTCCTTTCGATAATGGATGTGCTCTCCACTAGCATGATAGCTGAGTGGGTTTTTAAGAGGGCCTCTGTCAAGCATCTGGAGAACCAGGTGACATGGAAACATAGCTGCACTCCATGAGGTGTTTCTGTTTCCTTACATGTATTTTTTCAGTCTTGTCGACATGTTTGCTGCGAGCTTAGAGCAGTTTTCACATTCTGCTTAGCCTCTACCTTGTTTCATGTGTACCTGCGAGTTGTTATCTGTGTCACACCAAGCGAGTCTAATCCTGCAGCCAACCAGCACCGAAGCAGAGCCTGTTGCTGCTCGGAGGCAGCCCGGGCCCGAGGCCTGAGTTGTTCCAGCATCCAAACACCCTCCTGCAGCCTGACACACAGGACAACAGTCAGGGAGAAAATGAGGAGAACACGAGAGGCCAGTGTGTGGGAGGGAGATGGTGGTGGACTGTGAGAGAGAGAGAAGAGGTCATTGATAATCGAGCAAATGAAAGAGACAGATGCAACAAGGGGAGACGAGGAGGAATAGGTGCAGGCAGACAGGTAGATCAAGCTGCTCATCTCTGTTTCTCTACCTGAACCTCTTGCCTCTGATTGCTCCAATCACAACAGAGTGAGCCAAAAGGTTAAAGGTGCTCTATTTTGAGGATTTTCAATTAGCCGCCAGCCTGTGTTCTGCACTGTATTTGATTTACCTCCCACTGCAATGTCTGTGCTGTTGTTTCCATTTGTTTTTAGCTCATTATGGTGTGTTTGTGTTTGTTAGTGGCATGGGCCACTGTTGCTCCACCTCTTTTCCTGACGTGCTCCATTGATCTGTCTCTAATCTAGTTTTGGCTTCCTGACAGAGCTGACTTCCCTCAGGCATTAATTATGCCTCCATGTGATTTATATCAGTGGGCTCCAGCACCCAGCACTCTTCCCTGCCTAATCCAATCGGATCCACGTCTGCGGCCCCAGCCACTGCAGCTCTCACCCAATCAGATATATTGAGTATGTGTCGCAAGTGTTTCCCCTGGCTTTCACCCCCCCTAGAGCAATATCACCCATCTGTCCTCAACAGCTCCTCTACAGCTATTGTTCTAGAGTCCTGCCATGTAAAGAATGTGCTGTGCTGCACCAAACACAGCTGTAAAGAGGGCACATGTGTGCGGCGCAGAGCCTCTAATCCACCAAAACTCCAGCTCTCTGAAGAAAAGTTGATTTTTAAAGAGGAAAAGCTCGATCTCTCGGTGCAGCAGATCCATGGATTATTTTACTTCTGCAAATATGTGGGAACTATTTTTCTTCACCGGGATATCTTCACTGATGCAGGATGCCTGGTTGTTTGTCGAAGCTGTCTGACCTGCTCGGTGACCTTGGTGACATTTAGCTGCAAAAACTGGGTTCACGATGAGCTTCATGGCGAGGCGACGGTGGGACAGCGTAATCAACAACTCCACCCTGGGCTATACCGTCCACGGAGGAAGTGTCCCAAACCTCCTGTCCCCTCCACGCTCCGAGGGCCTGGGGAGTCTCAAAAAGAGACTCTCCATGGAGGTGTTGCGAGGCTGGGCCCCGGACTTGGGAAGCCTGAGTATGGGGCTCAATTTGACCCCAGTGAGATGGCCCTCGCTGGTTACTGTCTGCAGGTGGAAACAGACCATCACAGAAAAGCTGAAGAAGAAACATTCAGCCGCTGAGGAGGATTCACAGGTTAGAAGTTTGGAGAATGATCAACATACTTGTGATTTGAGGTCTTAGATACAAGCGCACAACTTTTGCATTTCCATGTTACTGTATTTAAAAGCCACTGAGATTAGAACTTTTTTCAAGGGCAGCTTGGCCTGAGCGGTAGCATCAAGATAAGCACAAGTTGCAGAGAAACAATAAAGTCACATGAATAGAGCAAAAGGCAGCAGAGCAAAGCTGTTTTAATCTGGACTAGGTAACTCCTTAATGACTGCAACAGGATCCTTCATTGTAAGTTTGAACCAGAGAGACCAGCTACATATGCAACAATAATGAAACCATTCACTGCTCCTCTGATTTTACAGCCTGCTCCATTTCTTAGAAGCAGTGTAATTAGAAAGGCTTTCCATCCAACAGGTTCCTTGAATTTATGGAATTCATTAAATGGGAGATATTTTCTATTAGACTCTCCGTGTATGAGTTAATGGAGTAGTCGGCTGGTGATCTGTCACATCACCAACTCTGGACCTTCCTTTTTTTTTACTTTAGCTTTCCACTCAGTTTACTTCATCTGCACCCTGAATTGTATCATTAAAAGCACAATGAAAATGCTTATAATTTAATGTGTTTTCTATCTCCCACCTCACGCTGGAGGGTGAAGTTCAATCTCAGATCCATCTACAGTACATGGAGTAGTGCAGTGACAGATTGAGAAAATAAAGCACACCATAACATTAGCTATAGCCATTTGTCCTTATAGAGGGTCCACTTTATTATCATAATTGACTGTGTAGTGTTCCCCAGTGTGCAGTACATGTTAGCAGTTCATTTTAGAAGGAGATGTTTCAGTGTCAGGCTGGAAAGATGGCATCTTCAGTCCTCTGTTTGATGGTTGAAACTTTGCAGGTGCAGCTGGGTGTGAGGAGGCAGCACAGCCTCCAGTTGTTAATGGGACATTTGGGGCCCTATTTCACCCATGCCAGCACAAGCATAAGTGCAAGGTCTTAGGTGTATGGACTGCGTGGGCGTCTCCATCTGCACCAGCTATTTAGGTTTGTGGAGTTGGAGGAGTGCAAAAAAAAAAAGCTGGGTGCAGTGCATTCGTAAAGCTGAGATAAATGCACAGTGAGGTACCTGTTTTAGCATTAAACTTTTTGTTTTAATGCAAATTCAAATGCAGCTAATGGCTGGGGGTGTTCATTTACATTTTAAGTTATATTCTTCCATTTACATCCACATTTGCTTCATTTATTTAAATTGCTGCTGTTGATAAAAAACAGAATTTAGGCAGTAGCTTGATGTTACACCAGAAATCGACTCTTCTATTCTCTGAGTGTAAGATACAATAGATATAAAATACAAAGCAGCTTGCTTTGCATTGTTGGATTTGCACAAACCTCCCACCTGGGGAAAGTCGATGTCAAGGTCAGCCAAACAGTCAGAGCGCTGCTTCCACAGATTAGATTTTTGGTCTTCTCTTTATGTTGGTTGCTGGTTGAAGCAATGCTACTGAAACCTTTTGCATATAATAGAAACAGAGAAGAGTTGTATTCTTTTGAAGAGAACTTTAAAGATCAAACTACAAAGTGCTTAGCGAGCACAAACCCCCATCGGGGCATAATCCAGGTCTGATCTCCACCAATTTGTCTCATATTGAACATGTAGTCATAATGTATGTGTGTAGATTTTCAAAATCCATGAAGATGTCACAGATTTTTCATGAAGAGCCGAGACATTTAAGGCAGCTGTGGCTCAGGTCACTAGTGGAACAAATCAGAGTCAGGGTGGGGGCGGGGCAAAAGACCTGGCCCTTAAAACCCAAATTAATAAAGCTCATGATATTTTTACAACATATACATGCCCATAACAGTGGGGCTTACAAGCTTCAGCACCACGGAGAGCGACTATGTCATTCACACAGACATGAAGTCAAACAAACCAAAAGAACAACAGAAACGTCACTAATAATAAAACAACCCAAGTTCAAAGCAATTCAGCACCACGGACAGCGACCACATGATTTTGACACCCACTTTAACTGTTTCAACTCAGAACCTGTATCAGTAGCTATGTTCACAAACACAATTTTAATATGAAGTACTATAGGTCTACTCACCACTATTTGAAGGGCATTTGATGAGCCTTGTGCTCCACCATGGTCTGGATGTCCATTTTCTCCACTCTCTCCTCCTCTATTGGCCAACAGGGCAAGTCCACTCAGTCTCTCCTGTCCCACTGGGCTCCTCAAGTGGTTTTTAATGAGTTTTAACTTGGAGAATGAGCTCAGAGGTTGCAGTGGTGACGGGAAGAGTAAAAAATAAAAGTCATGGGAGGGCCCGCTTTCTCCAGCTCCCACACGGACATGATGTTTTGGGAACTGAAACCAATACTTTTTCAAAACAGGTTCCAGAGTGGGAAAGTCTGAAGATGCTAAGGTGATAAAAGTGCTATATAAATGTACTCCATTTACCATTTTACATTTTACTATTTTCAAGTTACATAGGACAAAGCCAACGTTTTGGTACCCATTGCTTTGTGGATTTTGAAGCCTCGAGTTTGACGTTTCAGTGTTGCCATGTTGTATTTTTTGGAGCCAGATGTGACCATATTGGTTATGAAGGGAGGGGTGAGGAGGTGGGTCTGACCTTTGAGTCCAAGGACACTGTCCAGTGTGTTTAAGACTCAAATTACCCCTAAATCGTCCTCTTTTTGAAGCCTATTACCTCCTTAATGATTAAATTATTTTTAGATTCACCACCAGATCACTGAGAAGAACAGTTGACCATTTTTTAATTAAACTCAATTGGCATTTTTCAGAGCCAGCATCTAGCGGCTATTGGGAGTATTGCACTTTTTGACTCTTCTATATTTGCTGCATCAATTTTATATCCAGTTTGTAGTTTGTACCTACTTCTTCCTTCTTCTTTTTCTCTCTGGCTCATAGATGCAGTGGTGGTGTTTTGCTGCCCTCTGCTGGTTCTCTGTTACGACTGTTTTTGTTAAAACATTCACCCGTTATAAGTAACAGGTATTTTTTAGACAGGATCCTATTCTCTGGGCTTGCCGAAAACTGAATTATTTGTTCCTTGGGTAATACCCTATCTTTAAAAAATATCATTGGGATCTGTTCAGTAGTTCTTCTGTAATGTCGCTAACAGACAGAAGGACATCCAAACAAAACAATATGGGCAAAACCATCTCCCCTTTGGCAGAGGTTATAGAAAGAGGTTTTATCCAGAGAACATTTTGAAAATGCTCAACAATACTTCAGATGACAACAAAAAGGATGAAGGACAATCCACGTACAAAGGAGCATAGGATATGAAAATATTAAAAGCTGAACATAGACAGAAAGGTACAGTCATAGATGTGCTTGAGAAGAGAGCTTCAAAATAAGGAGGCAGCTGTGGAAAAGACCCTGTGTGGCCCTAAGTCCAGGATTCAGTCCAGGATCGAATGTGAAGCTGGTGTTAGAAGAAGAGTGGTGAGAGTTAAAGCTGCTGTTGTGATGAGAGCTGTATGTGTGGTGTTGAACTTTAAGATTATCATGGGGACAGAGCAGAGCTGTTGTGGCAGAAGTTGTGTGTGGTTTTGGTGAAGAACCATAGACGATCATCCAGGATTTATCTAATTGAGTTTGAGAAGCTTGGCCTCTATCCATGATTTCATTTTGATGACGCACTTGGTGGAGCGAGTTGCAATGGATTTAGTAGACATGCACAGCTTACATCATTACTGCTACAGTGGCAACAGATGATATCACCATCCACTGTGCTAGTGATGCTTAGACTCTGACGTTCACATATATACTATTTTAAAAAGTGCTGTCCACTGATATCCTGTGCATTTGCAAGTATTTAGACAGTGACGCATGTTTGGTTGACACCACTCTGTGCTCCAGACACATTAAACCTACAGTTTAGCTCTTGGGTTCAGTCTTTGGACCAAAGTAAACAAACTCATAGAGCTTGGACCTCAGAGACCAAAAGGGAAATTTGTCGTCAGTCCATTTTGATTCTGCAGTTTTTTGGGAATCAAAACTCACCCATTTTTCTAGACAACATTCACTAGTTTGATTTTATATGGTGTTTGTTAGCACCATGTTAAAAACTAGCAAACACAATATGAAACTTTCCTTTAAATGACCCAGGCTCATGTTTTAGAAAAAGTTACAAAAATATGAAAAAACAACCACACTCTAGAGACAATGATCATTTTTCAGGTAGAAAAAATATTTTATGAATAACCAACTAATAGTAGAGAGAGAACATCCACATTCATGTTTGCATGTTTGGATTAAATGAGATCCCCCTCATTTAGAGCTCTATAACCACAGCAGTGCTAATCCATGTTCAACTCCTTCTTGTGTTTCTTTTCTATCTGCACCATCAGAAAGTTTTTTTCGGATGATTTATAGGTTTTCCCTCCTTACACGTAGTTTCTGTTAACTACTCCATGCCATGCTGACCATAGACTGAACTAAGCTAAAGGGATTTCCTTTGTTGGGTTGTGGACTCGCACTTCGAATGAGGACTTTGACATTTGAACTTCACCATGTTGGTTTTTTTGAGGCAAAAGTGACCATATTTGGATATGATGGGAGGAGTAAGGAGGTGGGTCTGACCCTTGAACTCGAGGACACTACCCATTGTGTATTAAACTTGTTCAGATCTCGTTTCATTGGAGAGCAGACCTGTCAATCAAATTAACCACAACCCAAGTCTCCTTAATGATGAAGGTATTTTCAGATAGACCACCAGATCACTGAGAAGAAGAGCTGATTTAAGTAATGACATCAGAATGACAAGTGAGTATTTCAGGATTGAAAATGACCATTTTTGACTTGGAGCCAGAGTTTTTTGGAGTTAGCATCTAGTGGCCACAACAGAAATATTGCACTTTTTTGTACGTGGGCCTCACTTTTGAGACCCAGGTGCTTCATCCAGAGTCCTCTTAAACTCTGGCAAACTTCTGCTGTACTGTGAAATACAGAGAGATTCACCTGGAGTTCATGGGCTTAATCAACATTTGGTGGTAATTTGTCAAAGTTATACAATATGAGGAAAAGTCCCACACGCTTAGCTTTAAATGTGAGGTAACAATTTGATATTCATGATCTATAGACGTATCAGTGTGAAGTGGAAGATCCTCAAACAGCTCTTTAACCACTAACTGTTACCACAGGAGAAACTGTGTCACTGCTTTGTATTCCTGCTTTGTATCATTGTCAAATTGAGATAAAACTATGGGATGTTCCCACTGTTGCTAGCAGAGCTTTTTGTCAGTAAGTGGACAGTTTACATAAGTTGTTTTGTCTGTGAGGAGGAAGTTAAGTGCAGTTCTTCACTGCCCAGCATTAGAGGCTGTTCTTTCCTGGACTAGAACCACTTGTATGTGTCAACAAGTGTTAAGCACTGAGCTCGGGTCCACAAGTGACAGTTAAAAGAAGTCATCCTATCAAAGCAGTGGATTGGGTTGTAGCTCAGGGTGTGTGACGCCAAACCAAACATGTCATGGAAAAAACTACCAGTTCCTTTAAAGAACAACAAATTCTTAAAGTTTTATTTTTTAGTACTAATACATTGTAGGTGATCAAGTAAAGTTATTACGTTATTATGTTCAACTTCACTGCTTGAATTCTAATTTGACTTTTTTTTTTTTTAATTATTATTATTATTAGTATTCAGGCTAACAGGTCAGTTTTTAAGACCACATACAGGATCCAAACAGTCCAGCAGCAGGAGTACTGTTCTGATGAGGCCTGCATGAGGTTTTCCCATTATACCTCTGAGTTTCCCTGTTTCAAACTTTGATTTTTCAGAAACTTCCAGCTTCACATGCTGCCATCAGTGATCACCCGTCAATCTTCCTCATTTATAATCTGGATATAAACCTTTAAATCAGCTGTGTGAGCTGAAGCAGCATGATTCAGCTGCTGTGTGTTGCATTCTTGTTACTTTGATCTCAGTGTGTGGCGGCGCAGCCAACATTTGGGCCCCTTAATTCATTAAAGGGAGGGGACAATAGAGTATGTCATGGTGCCTTCTGCTTGGCAACTCTTCTAAACCATACTGATCCTCCTGTTGGTATTGTTTATGCAGGTGCACCTGGCAACCGATCCTCCCAATATGCTGAATGCAGCATCATGGTGGCTTGTTAAGTTGACTCCAGGATAATGCAGATGCAGGATTTTTACCAGTGTAAAATCATTTTCTGCATTTTTGTATCAGTGCTGCCGCTCTGACGGACAGGTTGACCAGCTCACTGTGCCGGCGCTGCGTCCTCCAGATGGCCCGTCCATCTATGAGTCAGATTTGATTTTGCTGAAAATGTTTTGTTCAGTGTGTCTTTTTATTTATAGTGTGACTGCTTCATTTGGTCGAATGTCTGCTGAAGCTGCAGACTGAACAGAACAAGCCTGCACTGTCAAACAGGTGGATTTCTAAAAAACATCACTGCCAGATGTTTTAGTTTTGGATTTGGGTCAGTAAAATAAAAGGTCTGTTACATGTCTGTATTGTCTTCTTCACCCTCTTTAGAAAAACACATCACTGTGTGTCTTGTTAGTGAGGAGAGCTGCAGATTTATCTCAGGGAAACTAGTTAAATGCTTCTAGTTAGTCTGGCCTGGAGCTTGAAGCTGAGCTGTAAGTGCCCCCATGTGGCAGGTTGGACACATTGCATTAAACACAGTGCATCACTGCACTGATCTTAAACAAGCAGTCACCTCACCCTCAGTTCACAGAGAGCTGATGAAGGACAGTGTGATTGTTTCTTTGTGAGACTCAGGGTCTAGATCCACTTCATTTCATTTCCACTTTGTTAATGTAACCAAAGCATCTGAGTGTCTTACGAGAGATTTATTTTATTTCAATCAAGGCATTTGCATCATGAATATTGCACTCGATGTTACATGCATTTTTCTATGTTTAGGCCACCATTGCTTATGGCACTATAAAGTTACATGGTGTAGTGTGTCCTATTCAGATCAAAAATATCCTGTAGAGAGTGGGAGTCTTAGCTGGTTACTAATGCTTTTGTAAATGCTCTCTAGCATCACTCCATGAATGACAATGGGCCGTATGTGGGTACCACACAAGGCAAGAAAAAGTGGCCCATTAAAGCAGTTCCTATACCTCCAGCTCTCCTCCTCCTCGCTGCAGAGGAGATTGTGTTCCTTGGCGATAGGGGCCTGATTGGCTGAGAGCTGCTCAGTCAAGTGGCACAGACACACTAAATGACCTGTCAGATTTTGATTGGCTCATCCCGAGTTTGTGTCAAGGGTCAAACGATATCTGAGCGGAGTGACAATGAAACTCACACACGGCAAACGCATTTGCTTCAGACACACACACACACACACACACACACACACACACACCGCAGCAGATAGGACTGCAATGCATAATGTGTTGGAGGAGGTATTGCATTTTTATCAATCACAGCCAGCACGTCAGCTACATGAGAAATATAATTTGTGCGACCTCATTTAGGGCCGTGAAGGTGAGGTAAATCTTTATGTGCAGACTGAAGGCAGCTACAAATTTGACAACAGCAACACCATGAGTTGGAGATGCAGTGTGCAGGTCAGACATGAGTGATGCTGATGGGCTTTAGATGTCTCATAGAAGTTACAGTCACTCAGCACCGTCTGAGATTTAACTTTTAGAAGTATCCACGTTGTAGTGCGTGTACAATTTGTCTTGTCTCAAATGTGTTTAGCTGTTTGGTTCCTCGGTTTGTGTGGGTTATTTAGCATATATCATAATTACACCTCTGTTGATGGTTGTCAAGCGGCTCCCGGCTCTTCGTGATGATCTGTGGGTGCCTCATGGCTGTGGATTGCCTCCAGCCGCACACCAGTGGGATGTTTATTAGGTATTTACAGCTACTCTTTATGTGATAAACAATCAAATGCTTACCCAATGGGCGTATTTTATTTTGAAAGCCATAATGCAGAAGGGAACAGGGAGAGATTTCCACACAAAAAGTCCCAGCCCCTGATCGCTCGCTGCTGACTGGCCACTGCAGCAGAGGAACTGTGGCTGAAATTTAACATCTGAGGAAAGCAGGTGTAAAATCTGCTGCACTGTTTTATCAGATGGGGAGAGAGCGCGAGAGGAGAGCCGAGTCCAAACACCGAGAGTTCAGACAATAAAAGCCTTACCAGCAGTAAAGGATATTGCAGCAAATAAAAAACTTTGCATTGGAAAATTACTTTAGAGCTGCTCTCAGTTCAGCACCACGGCTCAGGAAACAGGAGCAGCAGTGTGACTTTTCCTGTGCCTGTGCTTACTCCATGATAACAGCACTGCAGTAACACTGATAAAACAGTTGTGACACTAATGTAACAGTTGTACACCTCTAATCAACATGCAATCCTGGGGGGACTGTCTAGGATTTTTTTTTTTTTACTGAGGAACAGTAATTTCTGTACAAAATAAACAGAAATCTTTTGCAAGGCAGTAAATCACATATGAATATATATGGATGACTTACTAAGAAGCTAATGATCTAGATATGATCATATAGATATAATCTGTATCTATGTGTCACCATCACAAGGCCTGAATGACTTGACAAACTTAGCACCTTTTTTACTTCATCAAAACTAAAAGAGTACCATATTTTCCAGACTATTGAGCGCACCTGTCTATAAGCCGCTATTGAATTTATTCAAACAATTTCATGTGGTCCACTCTGACCGGGTCTGATGTGACGAGGCTAAATGTATCGGCAGCATGGAGCTTGCTAGCTTGTAAAAAGCTAACAAGCTTTGTGGCGCCGACACATGAGCCACACCGGTGTTTAAGCTGCGGGGTTCAAAGCGTTGTAAAAAAAGTAGCGTCTCATAGTCCGGAAAATACGGTAAATAAGTCGTTGTGTTAAATATGTTTTGTAGTTTTGAATTTACTTGTAATTTTTTTATGTTAAAATACATTATGGTAAACCTAAGATCCAAGAAAGTGATCACAGATGTGACCACAGTTTTACCTGCATGTACAGAAATTTGTAATTTTATGGATTTTTTTCTTTGTACAGATTTTTTGGTTTGTTTTTTAAAAAAAGACATGAAAATAATAATAAAATTACTATTTAGATGTGAATTTAAATATCTGATATAAAATTATTTTAAAACCTATAACTGTGATTTTTTTTTTTCACATAAATAGACAAAGTTTAATATCAATACACATCGTGACAATCGTAAAATGAACCACTGGTTCTTTTGCTTGTTAACTGACAACTATCTTGTATATTTTTGTACAATTTTAATTTTATTTTTTCTGCTTTTTATTTTTACAAATTAATGTCTTTAGCGTTTTTTTAATGTCTAAATATTCTTTAGTAGCTATTGAAATCCGAATATACACATATTAAAACTTACAAACTGTTCTTTCCATTATTTAATATTTTTTTCCTGCCGCCCCAGTTCCTGGAATTTTACCATTTTTAATGTTTTTTTTCCTCCAGTGTAGTTGAAACAAGTGCTATAAGTCAAGAAGATGAGATTGACCCTTGAGTCAAATATTCAGAATGAAATTTACTGAATCAATGGGAGCAGGGAGGCACTGAGTAAGTGAGAGTGGCAACATCAAGATCAAGCTCACAGATTCCAGTGTCAGGTTGATGGTGTGCAGCCTTTGGAGATGCATGAATTAAAAACAACAGTACTATCTGTTAACTGTAGATAACGCACACATTACGAGACGCCTTTAGAGAAAACATCCAAGCCTGTTCTTCCTAGGTGTGCAGATAGCATCACGCACAGAGGAGGATTAGAAGTGTAAACAAGTCAAACAGATTTCTGCATGAATCACCAGCAGCGCCTGTGACTGTGTGTACAAATAAGTCGAATGTTAGAGATGAATCAATGAATGTATTTATGGACTTGGTTCCAGCACATGCAGCGCGTCATGTGTCTGATGGAGAGCTTCGTGTTTCAGTCAATTTGGTCTGGAAACACCACCTGATATTTCCTTACAGCGTACGACGCTGGTATGTAGCACAACAGCCCCAAGAGCTTGTTTGATTCATATTTATTTCTATCAAGCAGCATGGAGGCAATTTTTTGTTGCCAGAGGGTCAAAGTGAAATGATTACATATGAGTGGCATTGAATTGAAACCAGACTGGCATGAGCAGCATGTGAGGGGAGGGGCTGGGACCCCCCTGAAACTATAAAGGAAAGAAATATTACAACAGAGTAATCACTACAAATATCCTGGAACAACCTGCCTCCCTGCTAAAGGTCTGGGTTGGCCTCAGGCAGCAGCAGCCATCAGATTAAGATCAGGAAACTACGTACATGGAGGAGAAAAAAGACAAACCCACCAGGTTTCACTGGACACCTGTCTCCTCATGTAATACCAGACTGACTCTGATGTTGAGATCAGGACTCTGTGGGAGCCAAACCATCTGTTGCAGGACAGCTTGTTCTTCTTCACGGCTCTCTGTTGTCTGGCTGCTGAGCCAATCCACAAAACTACTTCTCTTTCTTAATGTGTTTATTTTCCTTCTCCATGTGTTCATTTTGATTATGCATCCTCTCCTCCTCCTCCTCACCACACAAAGACGTTTCTCTGGCCACACACATACATGAGTCAATGCAGATAATGTCTATGTGTAAGTCTTCCATCAACAAAAACAACAAAACGTCAACAAAGACCATACCCAGGTTGTACTGTGTGTGTAGTCTGGGTGTAATTTGTCCAGTCTGTCAGTTTTTGTCACAGACTGTATCTCAGAGATGGATGTGGTCATCGTGATGTCACCCGCTGGGTCGTGGACTCCAAGAGTTTGCCATTTAAACAGTGTTATGTTGTTTGTGGAGCCAGAAGTGACCATATTTGGATATGAAGGGAGGAGTGAGGAGGCAGGTCTGACCCTTGAACCTGAGGACTCTGTTCAGTGTGTATGAGGAGTTCACCTGTAAATGAGCCTCCAAACCACATGTAAATCATTGGAAAGCAGAGCTGTCAGTCAAACTAACCACACCCCTAAATCCTCCTTCTCTCAGCCTAGTATCTACTTCATGATGAAATGATTTTCAGATGGACCACCAGATCACTGAGAAGAAGATAGAGAGTATTTCATGATTGAAAATAAGTTTTTCAGAGCCCAGTATCTAGTGGCCATCAGTGGTATTACACTTTTGGCAAATTTCTCAGGTTGTAATTGATATATTTTTACTTTCACTTTGCCCTTTTCACTGGCCTTTCAAGACTCTAACAGATTCCTCAAATTCAAGGAGACAGGCGATGGAGGGGATGTTGAGGTTTAACGATGTTCCTGATAAATGTCAATAAAAGTCATTATATTTATCACCCAGTGCCTCTAAACCACCGAATGTTGTACGTTTCTTTAATGTCTAATAATGTTGGAAAGATACAAATCTAAAGGTCACGTTGTATCTGGCAGTTGGCTATGACTCAGCCTGTAACGCTGACTATCCTCCGTGCTCAAATGAGGGTGTGATTGAGAGCACAGCAGGGCAGGAGAGCACACTTTCATAATGAAATTAAGCTCGTGGGCACAGCTAAAAACACATGGGCGAGTGAAGGGGGTTGTCAAAAATGGCAGTTGAGCTCAGAGGTCCGTGTTTGTTGATTTGTGCTTTTTTTTTTATCCGACCGGTTATCCATCCAACCATGCCCTCTGCTGCCCACACACTCCTCATCTCTGGTTACAATATCACACACACACACATGTTCAGGCTGCCCACTGATGCTGTCTGTCCTGCGAGGCTATTCACTGCCTCAGTCGGCTCTGATGAGGTATTATTTTCCATCACTGACTGTTTTGTGGCTGTCACCTCTGGTAGAAAGAATGGGTAATGATACCACCCACACCTGCACAAAAAGAATAGGATAACAGAGCGTGTGATGGCAGTGCTGCGTGCTGTACAAACACCTGCTACCTCTTTATAGCTAAACCTGAACGCTGTCTTTTACCACATGAGAATCCACAGCGTACGTGGTTTCTGTGTGTGTTTCAGACTCGGCTTGTTTCTGTTTCTCACATCACGGATGATGTTGATGCTAAAGCAGCCGGATGTTTTAGCATCATTTGCTTGCAACTAAAAGCCCCGTGACCCTGATTTCATCTGACTGAAGGAGCGGGGGGAGGTGGGAGCCAAGAAATGCAGTTTCTGATCAGATTGAATTAGCATGCTTCCAGTAACTTTAATGCCTAACAGCACATGCCTTCGTCTCACTGTGCTCCTCAGCTGTGAGATTGAGTTACGAAGGTTTGGATCAATGCGAGGATCATTGGGTTGTAGGATTGGGAGCACTTTCACTGTCTTCCTGCTTGGGTTTCTGTAGGAGAAACTGAACATGTTGAAAAAACAGATGGAGATCTGTGGGATAAAAAGAAGACTTGTGTGTTTAACAGTTTGAAAGGCTGTCACTGGAGGTGGCAGATATTCAGTTAGGGCTCTGAGGAGCTCCCTAATGCTGGCTACATACTGCACATTATCAGCACATGAAGCAAACATGGCATCAGGACCAATGAATGATTATTTTTCCCTGTGTAGTGTAAAGTTGAGGATGTCAATCAATTGTGCATCTTGGTTTTTGCCCTAGGTTGTATGTGTAAAAGATGAATATAGTTCGGTGCAAAAAAAGTGCATTACCACTGATGTCCAGTAGCCGCGAGCTCCAAAAAACTGGATCCAATTAACTTCTGTTTGCTCATGAAATACTCAGTGGATTGATTCTGATGTCTCGTGACTTCTTCTCAGTGTGAACCATCTGAAAATAATTTCATAATTATTAGATATTAGGCCTCAAAGACAGATCAATCTGGGGGCCTGACTGGTTTGATTGACAGACCGAGTCTCTTTCACTGGCCTCTTTGGATCCTTCATTAGACCCTCCCCCTCACTGCTCCCCAGCTCCTCCCTCTCATCCAAATATGCTCAAACCAAATTAACAATCTCCTGTCTTCATAGCGTGAAAACAATACGATGTCGTTACTTTAGCAAAATCCACCTTTTACATACAGTCTGTGGTTTTTTCTCTTAATTTATTTTGACCTTTTTCTTGCATCATGTCCGGGAAGCTGATTGGTCGAAGCACAGAGCCATCTTCATAGCAATTAAATTAAACTTTTAAGGACAGACATGTCTCACTGTCCTGTTGGTGTGACCTGTGGACAACTCTCTTTTTTCTTCTTTTTTTAGACTTTACCAAACCCAAAGAGCCAGTATCATTCCCACTATCCCTGCTGCTGTTCTTTGTTTGCATTCTTGTCTCTGGAAGTTAAGTCCTGGCACCTTCTTCATCATGACATCATGCTGATTGTTAAAGATCGCAAGCTGTGATTGGCTGGTGACCAATGTCCACCAAGTCGAGGCTGGAATTCATGACTCTGTGATCATCTAATCAGACACAGTGACCAACTTAACCGACATTTTGAATCAGAATACTTTTTCTTATCTGAAGCCAACGCTTATATATCCTATTGCAATTATATTACACTGCATTTTATGAGGCAATTGTGGTTGTTTATTGCTTTATGACGTTGGTTTGGCAAATATATCCAATATAGAGCAATTTGTTTTTTTCTTATGTTTATAATTTTTGATAGTTTGTGAGAAAAAATATCAGTGTGTGGCAGTGGCGTGTGTTTTTTACTAAAAGAAAAAAAGCTGGTGTGAATGGTGAATTAAATAAATTCATGAGCTTCAAGAGGCTAAAACTCCTGGTACTGCTGAAGGAATGGTTCATCTCTACACATCATCATCATCTGACTCATTGTTTGAACAAAACATATTAATTTGCACAGTTTTGGGTTGAAAACTGGTGTCGAGGAACAGCTTCCTCCGCTTCTTGTCTTTGACCTCTCGGATGAAACCGCTGCCATCGTAGTAGGATCGTCTGAGGATTTGTAGTTCAAGCTCCTGTTGCCTTCAAATCCCAGCAGCACTAATCATCAAATGTTTCTGCCTGGAGGTGCGGATGCTGTCAAGCAGCACTGCCAGTTGAGTCATTTATTGACAGAGGGCTGGCAGCCAACGCACAGACAACTCTCTCTCCCTCTCTCTGTGTGCCTCTCTCCTTCCCTCCCCCCCTCCCTCCCTCCCTCCCTCTCCCTCCCTCCCCCTCCTCTCTCTCTCTCTCTCTCTCGTTTATCGTTCTCCCACTCCAGAAGCTCTGACACACACACAGTCACACACACACACCCTCTGTAGCCCGTACTGCTACAGCAGCCATCCAGCCAGCCACTCGCTTCATTCATCATTCATTTTGCCAAGGCGAGCGACTCATACGTCAGGCAGGACCGTGTCTTGTGTTTGATGACTGTTCCAGTAAAAGCTACGGAAGAGGAACTAACAAAAAAAAAAAGGCGAGAAAGAAGCAAAAACACAAAGTGGTGAAGTAAACAGAGGTTAGTGTTGCGTGGCGGCGGGATGACTGCTTACCTGAGCAAACAGCAGAGTTGCTTTGTGGATCTGGATGGACGGGGTGACTGTGGGGAGGCGCCATGTTCCTACAGCTGGCATCATCAGCACCCCAACAATCACCACCACCATCACCAGCATCACCCGTGCCAGCGCTACCATTATGGATCTGTCCCTGGCGGCGCCACCCTTCCCTGTAGGGGAGGTCGGACGGCAGCTTGGCATTTGGACAGCGTGTCCTCTCGGAGCCCCAGCCGCATGGTGGCAGTAAGAGCCAAAGGGGGGAGCTGTGACCTTTGGCCCTCTGACTGTGGCTGTGTCCCGAGCTGGCAGGAGCCCTATCAGGTAAAACTGTGTGATTATTAGAGTGCACCAGCAGCTGTCTCCACGACGACCAGCAGGCTGTGGGACAGGCTGGGGGTCTGGTTGTGACTTAATCCAGAATTATGATGTGTTTAGTTTGATCAGGGAAACAAATGTTGGACTGAAATTGATCTGCACCAATCGATTTCTGTAAAAGTTTTGTGCAAGCTTTTTTTTTTTTTAACCACCTAAACACGTGATTTTATTGTGTGTCTGTTTTTAAGTTATTTCCATCTTGAAAAACCAAAATGCATAACTTTGTTCTGGCGTGAAAATAGACATGAATTAGACATTTGAAGAGATCAGTCCACCTGCAGAGAAGAAAGTGTTTCTGATCAGCCTTGTTTCCAGACTACAGACCTGCTTCACTGACACATAAGCCCATTGATGGCCTCGTGTTATTTATTTTTTTCATCTTTTACCATCCAAACTAGGCTTTTATTGCTGCTCTGTGGTGATATCCAGGAAAATCAGCGATGATAGCTTTTGTATGTGCAGCAGCTAACAAGCACTGTTTGTATTGTCCCTCAGAAGTGGTGGGTGAAGGAACTGTGTCATTGTTAGTGACTTGAAAGTGTTTTGTTACACACATCTGCATCTGTGTTGAAGCCACAAGGGGCAAAAAATGTGAGCTCCCTGGAAGATGCTGTTATCTCAAAGAGATGCTATAATCTACATCAAGGGTATGGATGAAATATAAAATAATATCACCACATGACAAAGGGCTTAAGTGTAACTGCGCTGTGTTTCCAAAAAAACCAACACAGACTGTCACAGCAAATGTTAGCAGGAACACAAATTAGCAATATAACTTTGCAATGATAGACATCCAGGCTGAATCGTGGGTGCGTCGATCATAAAATCTGCAGCATTACAATTAGCAGCGGGAACAGCGTTGGCACGATGTTACGCACGGCGAGCCAAACATGAGAAACTGCACCGCTAAAGAGGAAAAGTATCTACAAATCAAAGCACAAGGACAAAAGGTGGGCCTGCTGCTCAGCCAACACTTTGCACTCATATCTGAGCAGTTTCTGTTGATTATGCACATGCCTCGCAGTTTCCAAATATGGGGGAAAAAAAGCAGGAAAATTTCACATCGCAGATAAAATTGATTTCAAGGGTGAGTGGGTCGACCAGTCTGCCATGAGTTCATCTAATCAGAAATCAGAGCTATGAATCAAGCTGCGTCTGATTACCAGGACTGAGCTGCGGTGTTTGTGGAGAAGACAGAGATGCAAGACTCTCAAGTGCTGAGGGAAACATGGGTGTGCCAGGAAACCCTTCAGGGTTGTTTGGCCACTGGACACTGTCTTCAAGAAATGTATTATTGAAGAAGCAGCAGCTGATAAATCAGAAAGTGATTAACACATTTCCATTTGACTACACAATTTGAACTTCTTATGAAAACTTCATACATTTTTTTTTCCCAGTTGTATCTGCTGCAGCTCATTTTTATTTTTCACTTTCTGCTACAAAGTAAGTGAAACGTCCCTGAATGAAAAGAGGAATTTCGCAGTTAGCATTGAAGTCGGGCTGAAGCAGAACTTTTTGAAGATTTTACTGTTTGAGAGTTTGTCAGAAGTGTTTTTACATAAATTAAATATTTCTAATGGATGTCTTACATGTTTTATTCATATGTAGTCAGCAAGACTTTTCACATTTGAAAAATAAACTTGTAAGTGCACTCTGGAGGAAAAACTAAACCACGTCAAACATCCCTTTGAGCCATTTCTGTATTACAGTTTCTGCTTTCTAGTTGCTTATTGGTTTTGTTGCATACAGCAGGAATAAGACAGTATCTACTTGAGTATTGGATGTTGGTCTGTGGTTCACACAACAAAAACACTTGCGGTGTGTGAATGTGGCACAGGTGGTTGCCAAAGTGTCCTTAAGCAAGGCACTGAACCCCAAGTTGTTCCTGATGTTAGCTAGCATGTTGCATGGTCGCTCTGTTTCCAAAATGTGTGTGGGTGTGTGTGTGAATTTGAATTGTTAATAGTTGTGTCCAGCACTTTGGCTGACTATGCTGTCTTTTTAAAGTGCTATATAAATAAATTTGAATTAAATTGATTTGAATTGAATGGGTAAAATGTGAAGCAACAAAAAGCTAAGATAAAAAGATGCTACACAGTATAGGTGCAGTCCATTTATGTCTCCCTCTGCTGGCAGTGAGAGGAATTATACAAACACCATCAACACATGATGACAACACTCCCTCCTTTAAATCTGTAAAACTAATCCTCGCTCGTTGATGTGAAATTCATCACAACCAAAACACCAGCGCAGGAATGTCGCCAGATTGAAAACTATGGGTGGAGCTGGACTCATAAATCTAAAAAAACATTGAAAGAGATATGAAATATTTACATTTAGATTTAGCTAATGAGAAAACAATTCACATTGTTGTGGAGGCACTTGGAAAAATAATCAGTTTTAGAAATTCACTGTCAAAAAATCCTGGATGAATTTTCAATAGAAAAGTGGAAAGGGAATATTTCATTTCCAAAAACATGAATTTCAATATTTATATAAACATAAGTCAGTATTCAGATTTCTTCAGACTTTGTCCTTGCAGATTACTTGTATATAGAGCTGTACATGATTTGTAGGGGCCCGCTTACAAACAGTTTTTTCGGTACAGATGTTCCCCTGAGGACATGTGCTCAGTCCGATCGTGACCTCTGCCGTATGTTTTTAAGGTTCAAAGATGACAACCTCTGTCATAGTAGAAGTGACGGCAGCCATGATGACACGATGTCCCTCTCTGTCAGACCTGTGTGGCTCTTTTTACTGAATATTCTTCAATCTAAAGGCTCGACGAGCAGGAGTCACCTCGTTACTGACATTACAGCGCAGATTTTATGTCACCGTCGGAGGACACTATTTTACCCTTTATTACTTTTTAAGAACCTCTTGCGTGTGGCAGCGAGACATCGATTTTAAACACGTAAAAACGACTAAAGCAGTAAAACATCTGTTCCTTTTTAGGTAGCTTGTTATTAACGTGGCAAAATGGAGCTATATTTCTCACATGATACCAAAGTGGGGAGTTAACCGCGGTTTAACGACTGATCAGTGGGTGTTATCCTTTAGGAATTGCACATATCCCAAACTGATGTACTGCGGAAGCAAATTGTGGCCGTGGATTTAATTGCCGGGATGTGTAGTGTTTGTGCAACCATAGCATGAGTGAAATTGTGAAATTACCCCAGGCAAGGCCAGTGGGAGGTAATTGGAGGCCATCCATCATGGAGCTGAGGGAAAGGCGAGGCAGGGAGATTGCAGCGGTGGGAGGGTGTGGGGTGTTCGGGGGGAGCAGTCAGCATTACCTGTTCTCTACCTATTGCGCTGCCTTTGAAATATGGGGAGCTAGAGACAATAGGCTGGAACACAGGGTCCACTTCAGGACAGGAGGAGGGATAATACTTTCATGCAGACAGAAAGTTAAAGGAAACGTCGAATTTAAAAGTTTCATGTGACTTTTTGGCAGCCTTTTTGAACCTGCTTGTCCTTTATTACTTTACTTTGCACTTGAAGACATAAATAATGATTAATCTCTGCATAAATATGAAGAGTCGACCTTCCTGCAGCTCTGTCCGTTTCCACCACGCTCCTCCATCCACCCTCCCCTCACTCTAACATCTCACATTGTGATGTTGACTATTTTTACATGACACGAGGGTGAATTATTGATACACTCCCCTGTTTTCATGAACCACCGTATGTAGAGGTGCCACTGAATAATTGAGCAAAACTCAGCAAGAGCAACAACATTTGACTGAAGACATACGAGCGAGTCGTTCTGGAACATCTTAAGTATTTGATGGTGAAGGAGCTGCTGCACCTTCCTCATCCAGCCGCAGCCGTTTCAGTACATGAATGTCGTTACTGTTCCCTTCGGCACGACGGTAACGACAAAACACACAATTATATTGCGACTTTTACTTGAGAGCGGCCCACGTGTTTCAGCTGAATGATGAAGCACGAGAGAGAAGCCGTGTAGGAGGTATCACAGACACTATCAACATATGAAGCACAGCCACTCTTCTTATTTTTTTCTGTGCTGGCAGAAATCCAATTAATAATTCAGTATTATTAGACTATGATATTGTCACCGTGATAGTTTTTATAGCTTATAGCTCCATTAAAGCCTCTTAACGTATCATGGCGCGGTGCTGGACCGCTGGCTTAATGTGCCGTTGGAGGCAGCTGATCACGTGTTGAGAAGCATGAACGAGGAAAGAAATGAGCCTAAGTGCAGTTAAGCATACCATTTATCTGCTCAGTTCAGTGGCCATTACCTCTCGGGGGGGGTCTGTGTGTGCATACATGTGTACTCATTGTGGCAGCGGTATCCATGTTGTGTGTGGTATTGGGCACTGTAGGGCATAACAGTGCAGAGATGAATGTGTGGAGCTCTCTCATCCTACAGGTTTGGTTTTCTTTGCATCTCTTTAAGACTAGAGGATGTAATTTCTGAGTGTACAACAGTAAAGGGTCACAATGCACTAATTTCTTTTCCATCCTGTTGAGCTGCAGTACCGCTGGTGAACTGTCAGGAGCAGGTCAGCAGAAAGCAGCCAGTGACAGATCCTCCTGATCTACAGTTGGATTAGTTGAGCTGCCTGCTCTTTGGCTGCACAGGAGCCTCCTCTGTTCCTGTCCTGCTGGAAAAGCTGCAAGTCACCGTTTGTGTGTGAGAGGGAACTACCTACCTTTCCTTACTCCCTGCATTGCAGAGGAGTCTACACTGTATTTACAAGTGGGTGTGTGAGAGCATCCCTCTGTGTGTTAACTGAAAATGTGAGGCACATACATGAGTATTGTGGCAGTAAACAGTAGTAGCAGGTGAAATCGTGGGATGCGTTGTGTTGCTGGGAAGTCAGAGTTGACTTCATTGTTGACGTGCTGTCCGCCTTTCCTGAGAGCGCCTGTGAATTCATTCATATGATTAGTGTCCGTGCGCAGCAAGCAGAAGCATCTTAATCCCTCTCATCATTCCCCTCACAAACACCATTTTCCTTCAATCAGTTTCTGGCTTCGCAATCCTGCACAGCCCGCCAACTGTAATCTTTCTCTTTTGTTAAATTCACTGAGTCAGTCAGTCTCTTTGTTGCTGTCTGACTGTGTGATGTTCACACACACACTTCAGAATGAGCCACATTAATTTAATAATTCACATTAATGTAAATGCTGCAGGGTGAAGCTGGACTATGCTGCCTATGAACGTCCTCAACAGATTAGTGCTAAGTGTAGATGCTGTAAGTTGGATCCAGTTAAATTATTGCACTAAATACTATGGTATAATTTTCTGGAAAGATATAAAAATTGTCTGGAGAGAAATACTCGTGTCATTCTCCAGCTTTATTTAAGCCAGCTCCAATTCAGTGATGGGATTTTCTTTTTTAAATCATGACATGATGAGGTTTATATTGTTTTTATGCAGCGGAGACCAGGACAGAAAGTCAACTGGAGCAGGAGTGGTGCTCAAACACACCCGAGAAAAACATCACTGAGGGTAATTTAAAAACCCACGAGTTCACTCTGTCTTCTTTCACATCCACTCGAAAGATATTACTTCTGTAAAATATACCGGTGTCTGCTTTGAGTCTAATCTGTATTCAGCAGAAGTACTGATTAATTGATTTAGATACCGACTGGGTAAGCAGAATCAGCCCAAGAGCAAAAACACGGTGATGGACTAATTTTCGGATTGTAATTTTTGGAACCATTTTATCACGATGGTATTGTGCATTTGACTTGAAAATGATGGTAATTAGTAGTAATTAACCTTTGGAGTACACGGGTTAAGTTGTTCTCAGTCTAAGTGACCGTTATTTTGCTTATTAAATTTAATTTGTGGAAACCGCCTGTTGGTTCTTCTTTGTTTGCTTGGTTGTTTTATTGAGATTCAGTCATGTCTTTTTTACTTGGATTATTGTTAATGGCAAAAAATGAAACAGTCTTTTTCTATTTCAGTCAAATTCACCTTGATTTTGAGGAGAATGATTTGGTCAGAGGTGCACTCAGAAGCTACAGCTGCTGTAGTCTAACAAATAATATGGCTAGCTTTGTTAAATTAAAATGAATGTTAACACAATGTAATAGTTGATTATGAAGGAGCCACAAGTGCTCAGTGATGCATTGCTAGGAAAATAATAAGAAACAGAGAAAATAATGGAGTAGTTAAGTGTGAAAGAAATGTCAAAGTACGTCTTTAGGAATGAATGACTGTTATTCACACTCCCAAGGTTGAAGGTAGAGTCTATAGGGTTTGTTGGTACGTCTGGTTATCACTATATAGAAGTAAATAAAAGGTGTGTGTCTACATGGCTGAAACTTTACCTCTTGTTTTATATAAACACTTTTTTTTTTTTAACCAGAACTTATTCAACCTACCGTATTTTCTGGACTATTGAGCGCACCTGTCTATAAGCCGCTATTGAATTTATTCGAACAGTTTCATGTGGTCCACTCTGACCGGGTCTGATGTGACAAGGCTAAACATATCGGCAGCACGGAGCTTGCTAGATTGTAAAAAGCTAACGAGCTTCGTGCCACCGATACATGAGCCACACCTCGTTCAAAGCGTTGGAAAAAAGTAGCAGCTTATAGTCCGGAGAATACGGTAAATGTTTCCATCCCCTTGTATTGATCCCAGTGCATATACTGTATCACCGCTGTAATTTAAAGTACTACCAGACCCTGTTGAGTGTGTGACCCCAGCAGCCGGGTCATGTAACCACCCGCCTCAGCTGTGTGATATTTGGGATGGGGACACGAGTGGACAGGCTGAGACTCTTGCTGACATGTGCTGTCACTGGACTGATGACCAAGCAAGCAAGTCTTCACTTTCACAGCATCACGTCAGTCAGATTCACAGCAGGTACGCACTCTGTAAGGTGCTCTGAAACTACACAACAGCACTTTGTTTTGGGGTTATAATGATGCTCTCATCTTTTGCACACAATATGATTTACTACTTAATATGCATTACTTATTTATGTTTTTAATCCTAATTATTCAGTAGAGAGTGATTAGCCTTTTCCTTTGTCATTGCCCTTGTTTGTTTGAGTTCTATTCATCTTCTAGAGACAAAAATCAAAGGACGAATTTCAAAGGAGTCTCCGAACGCATCCTTGAGCATCGTGTTTTGAAGTGAGCATCATACGTGGAGCTCGTCGTTTACATACCGTAAAACCACGCTGATGTTCAGGTCACTGCTCTGTCTCATGCTGTGGACACACAACACACCTCCTCTCTCGGGAGTCCTGCATTTAACCATCTGTTCATTTATTACAAGGAGGAAGCATTTTGCGTGCACCGCGTGACACCGGCTTCATTTCATACTGCACAATTTATGACTGCAATATTATTACCTGGCTGGAGGTCATTTTTCTAATATACATTACCGACTGGAGAGCAGTGCAAGTGGAGCTGGAACAGATGCTGAGGACAGACACCCTGAGCTTGAAAGCTGTTAGTCGAATACATTTTGACAGCCTGACCATTGGTGACTTCAAGAAATATTTCCCAGCCATTCATAGGCACATTTCAACACAAGCTCTCCTCTACCAATGATTAAATTCTGCTGTTGTTCGGTGAGGCGTTGGGATCCATATCTGCACGATACAAACTCCCAAAGTTCACTCGATTACTACCCGTGTTCTCATCCGGCTCTCTTGTTATTCAGCTATAATAACTCTGTCAGAGTGCTGCCGATGAGAGGCGAGTGTTTACGGTGCCGTGCAGCAAATGGAAGTCTGTTAAATTGTTGATGATACAGGGATCCACAAGCTTGTCCCCTGGATACATTTATGGAAAGTAGGACAGTGGTGGGCCCAGGCGTCTCTAATACTAAAATCTGAAGTCTCACCATTTTCTCCCTCTTGTCTCTGTGTCTCTCTTACAGGCCAGTCCTGCGCCGATAATCGTCAACACAGACACCTTGGAATCAGTTCCTTATGTGAGTCTTTCTTTTCTTCTTTTCTAATGCACCTATTAGTCTTTTTCAGTCGAAGATCAATACCTCCGGCCGAACAAAACACTCGAGTGGAAGCTGTACTGCTGTGCGGTGTATAGTAGTACATTTTCATGGTGTAACTTATCTTAGTAAAACAAATGAGGTCGCAGTGCTGAATTATTAATGTCTGTCATGAATAAAAGACCAGCACAAGACTTTGTAAAGACCTTCATCTCTGGCACTTTTCACAGGATTTTACATCAAAACAAATAAATGAAGCCGTGGCGCCGAGCAGAAGCTGAATAAATAACAAATACTACTCAAACTGGGGATTTGGCTTGGAGAGGTGGTGTATTTTTCATGATGAAAATTGTTACATTAACAGTTACAGATGTGTGATTTGTGGTGAAGAAATGAGGACAGGAGAGCATCTGTCTCTCTGTCTCTGTCAGACGTTTCTATTTAGGAACTTTCATATAGTAACATCAGTTCGACTCTGCCTCCTCCACCGCTGTTACTAATTTAGTCTTCAGGTCTCGCTTTCTTCCGTAATCATATGAACTTCTGATAATAATATCTGATGCTGCTCAAAAAAAAAAAAAGATACCCAACTGGGAATATGATATGCAGCATCTGATATACTCGTGTGCTATTCCTGTTCCAATGCATAATGACGGAAGCACTCGCTGCTAATTAATCATCTCAGTGAGATGCAGGATGAGACTGACTCCTCTGCAGCGAACCTCCACTTGCAGAAATGTTGATTAACCATCATTGTTTCCCAGGAGGTGGAGCCTATTTAGCACAGAAAGCACAAGTGGCCCTGGAAAACACCTGTCACCTCCGATTTAAGTGTTCGCAGTCGGCCTCAGCCAAACATCATCCTGTAGGAGTGTAATTCAGTAGAATTATACAGAAGTGCATGAAGGCAGTTTCATTTTAAAGCAGCAGTGTCTGAAGGAATTAAAAATAGATTGATTTTTTTGTTTTGTTTTGTTTTCTCAGGTCAACGGCACAGAAATTGAATATGAGTTTGAGGAAATCACTCTAGAGCGGGTGAGTAGCTCTGATCTGCATTTAACTATCTATGAGGACATGCTTCAGCACTGCAGTGAAATGTTAAAGGAGGGGAAGTTAAAACATCTCTGCTGCCCCACGAGAGAATCTGAGCTCTGTGTGTGTCTCTGTGCATATATCATGAGCTGCCATGTAAGATAGATGTGGGAGGACGTTTCATCCTCCCCATGAATTGTGTCCAGTTAGTCCACTTCACACCACTTTAACTACCGTATTTTCCAGACTATTGAGCGCACCTGTCAATAAGCCGCTATTGATTTTATTCAAACAGTTTCATGTGGTCCACTCTGACCGGGTCTGATGTGACGAGGCTAAATGTATCGGCGGCACGCAGCTTGTTAGCTCGTAAAAAGCCAACGAGCTTCGTGCCGCCGATACATGAGCCACACCGGTGTTTAAGTTCAAAGCGTCGGAAAAAAGGAGCAGCTTATAGTCCAGAAAATACGGTAAAAATATTAGACAAATTTGAACACTTCTTGTACTAAAATAGCTTATTACACATCTAAAGATACTAATTTCCATAATTGTGATGCACAGTTCTGAAGTCTGATCTCGATGAAGATGAATTCATTCAGATTTTGGATATGAAGGCAGACAGTACACACTGTGTGAAAGGGTTTGTGTGCTAAAGCAGATGTGACACACTTGGAATAAGCTCAAAAATGAATGTCCCAGTCACTGAGATGGAAATATCAGCCAAGAGGATACGAGCAGGCGGCAGAGTGAGCGAGTAAACTACAAACTCCAGTAGGATCGGGAGCAGAGAGGAAACCAGACCAATAGACCAACCAGGAGGGAGATAATAGTCTGTCTCCACCCAGCAGTCACATGACGGCCAGAACCGTCTGGTGTGGTCTCTGAGGAGAGACAGACTCGTGTCAGGTTCTCTCAATTCATCATCCTAAACAGCATTTTCAGACTCAGTATCCAGACTGCGAAGCCCTGCAGCCACGCTCGCTGCGTCTTGCAATCAGGAGAAGCTGCTGTTCCCATCAGCGAACAACTTAATCAAAGCTTGACTTTCATTTCGTGAGTGGCCGACCAGGAGATTTTATTTGAAGAGCAAACAAAGTGCGGCTCCTGCTCTGAGAGACGTGGTGTCTCATAAATACAATATTTGTAGGTAAAAACATGCAGAGAAGCCAAAGCTATTTTGTAATGACAGGCTAAAGAGTGAACACCTCTGAGCACATTATAATCACACTGAGAGCAGAACCACCACGAACCATCACATGTGATTGACTTTTAAACAAATTGTGCTTTTCAGCATAAGTAAAGGTCAATATTTAGAAAAGGGATGTCTGCTAAAAGTTGACTTTAATGGTTATTAGGATGCTTGCAAGGACGTGGACTGCTGACAAACAGTTCACACAAACAGTGGTACATGTGCCCCGGGGGGATACTTCTCTGGTTACCACTAAATACAATGAAATGTCAGTGATTTCAAGAACTAGGAATGAATTAAATGAGAACTAGAAATAAAAATAAATTTGCTAAAAAGACATAAGGAGGATTAAACATTGGCTCAGTGCTGTTCATCAGTACAACACCATCTGTTGTCACAGTCAAGTAGCAACTGTTGTAGTCTGACTACAGGACACACCTCCAGCCAAGATGCTGGAACAGCTGAAAAGTGAAAGACATAGTAAAAAGTAACGTGTGAATAGTTTAAACACAAACCTGCTGAAAACCATTTAAAATTATTTGGGCTTTAAATTAAATTATAGTATTTAGGGAGGGGGTTTTGTATCATTAAATCATGTAGTTCAAAATCCTGGTGGTGTCAGTGAAGGGGTTTTTAAGGTCATCTGATGGAGTAAAATAAGGAAGAATATATATTGTATGACTCAGTTTATGCAGTAAAACCTCAATCAAAGGCCAGTAAACTGCGTAAAATTAGAAAAATCTACATAAAGTCCAGTCATTCATTTAAAGCTCCACAGACTAATGTACTGCGATACACCTGTACTAATGATACTGTGTCACCTCCATACTCATATTTATAAGACCAAACTTAGAGGAGATTTAAACACTAAAAGCACTATCTTCATATGAATTCTCAAATCAATGGGAAGCCAATAAAGAGTATTTTAAAGTGGCTATGGATTTAGTTTTGGTAATTTGGTTACATTAGCCAGTCCTGCTGGAGATAACACCATAAAGTCTTTTGGTTTCTCCCTTGAACAGAAAAGGTTCATGTACAATATTTCTAGCAGGAGATCTGGGAATCAAAGTCACAGTCAGAGAAAACACCAGGGTTTCATCTGCGTCATGCTTTGTTTAGCGTCGTGTACATAACGTTTGTATCAGCTTTAACATTTACTCCATTAACAGAATAGAAAACAACATAAATACATACAGAGGTTAACAGCTTGTAATAGTGAGAGCTCTCAAGAAAAACTTCAGGCATATTTGACCATTTATGAAAAAGTTGTTGAGTTTTTGTATGGCAGTGCTAATGCTAGTACTGGGCTGCCATGATGATGACATCACATGGGCTCAAGGCTGAGTCTCCACCAGTGGTGCTCTTTAGTATATAAGAGGCAAAGCAGTGAGATGGTGAAAAGTGCAGATAGAGAGTAGTGTAATAACAATCTGACTCACCATGTGTAGCTTCCACGTGCTGAACCCATGGGATGTCAGAGCATTTCAACCAATCAGAAAAATGGGGGACTTAGATATAGATATTTTATTTACATTTATGAGATCTTTATTTTCAAATATTCAACAAGAATTTTATCTGTACATGAACATTAAATGTCATTTCTTTCAAACTGTAATTTGACCATGAGTTTTCTAATCCTTTAAAGTTATAACAGCAGTAATCATGTTTGCAGATCTCTAATAGGACCCACATCCCCTCTGAAGACAGCTGTCCTCAGATTGTGTTAGAGTCATGTTGGCCCTGCACACAGAGCCGGTTCTGTTCGGTCCCGAGTGTTTCTGACTGTTTTCCATGGCCACAGGGTAACTCAGGGCTGGGCTTTAGCATTGCTGGAGGGACAGATAACCCACACATCGGTGACGACCCCGGCATCTTCATCACCAAGATCATCCCTGGAGGAGCTGCAGCAGAGGACGGACGCCTCAGGTCGGTCGCTCACCCACTTTTTAATAAAGAAACACTAGAAAGTTTTCAGACCTGACAAGAAAAGAAAATCCCCTTTAGGATAATCTCTCCCACCGCTCACTGGAGGCCGGATATATGCCTGCTTACTCCTCCACAGCTGTGGATAATCTACCCCCAGAAATCTTTCTTAGAAAACTGTTTTGAATTACACGAGGGAGTAAAACTTGTGGCCTCTCCAGCATTGTTATAATGGTACCCTAATGAAACTCCAGAGGAAACTGTTAGATTATCTTGCTAATGCTTCATCTTTCCTCTAATCCTTCTCAATCTTTTTATCTATATTAACAAGTGATCACAATTTTTTTATTACTTTGGTTCAGTAGCTTAACCACATACCACACAAATTATTACACACTGTTGTACTTGAGTCTTTTTCACCAATTAAAAAACAAAACGGTGAACCTGCAAACTCTGCAGCATTTACGGAGTCAACTGTCTATATTGCTTCAGGCCCATTTTATTATTAGATGAGTCGTTGGAGGTGTCCACAGTCCACCAAAACTTTTGCAAGAGTAGTTTATCGAGGAAGCGAGGACACAACCTGAGCTCATTCACCACTGCAGGGGAACCACTGTATTTCACACCTGGGATCTTTTCTGGTTGAATCAACTAAAGATGATTGGCAGGCATTTGTTGAAACGTTTCTGATGTAATCCAAAAGTGTAGGAGGCAGTAAATGTGCTTTTACTGTATCCCGTATGCAGTAATGGTCGCCAGGTAGGTGTTGCCTTAAAATATGAATATAAGGAAGTAAAAGAGACAGAAATAGATGGCAGCAGAATGGTTGTTCTTCCTGAATGCTGCTTCCATATCCTCAGTGTCCTGTGGCTCCGTGCCCTCCCCTTGCTTTTTAAAGCAGCAGTAATGAATAATGCTGGTTTTGGTTGCAGGCCATCCCCTGTTTCTTTTCTGAGTCTTTTCCCAAGCTGCAGCTGTGGAGCATTACTGTCAGATCACAGATGCTACAGGGGAGCGTAATGCATGCGCAGCGTCAATCTCCAGCAGATCGCAGAAGAGGCCGAGCCGGGCATAAATCACACTTAGCCTAATTGATGGTCACCCACTCTGAGGTGGGCAGCGAGACATGCTGCATTATGGATGGAGGGGAAGTCTAATCTCTCAGAGGAGCAGGGCCTGATGGGGATTTGGTTTGTTATAACATTATAGAAGCCAGACGCACTTCCCGCCGCTGCTCTGGGACACTGTAGCAGAGCACTAAGCATACTTAATGCACCAGCTTGGCTTCGGGGACTGCTTGGAGCATTTTAAGTGTTTCTCGTAGATGTTGTTGTTTTGGAGAGGTAAAAGCTAGGATGTGGTCAGGACTAAACCCACACTCAACCTCTTGTAATGATTTCTAGAGATGATGGAGATTCTCATTTTCTCAATTTTTTTCCACAAAATGAATAAAGGATGCTCTGTTCTGAGTTCACCTCTTTAAAATAATGACATGCTGTAGGTACGCTACCATAATGTTTAGAAAATCATAAAATAGTGTGATAAAAATATAGAGTTTCATGTCAGAAATATGCAGATTTTTTTTTTGCCCCACTTCCCACTGTTAGAAGTGGGTGTGTATGCATGCATGCGTGTGTGTGCGGCCATGTGTGTGTGTGTGTGTGTGTGTGTGTGTGTGTGTGTGTGTGTGCTGGGTCCCAGCTGGTCCCTCTGAGCACCCCCAGGAGAGCAGTGTCCTTGAGTGCCAGGGCATGGATGTTTTGGTCGACACCTCAGAGGAATTCAAACCGAGCTGCTCTGATTTTCACACACTTGTACATTCGCACACATTTGGTCCCAGTCCAACACTCTCTGTCACACATCCCAAACATGCATATGCATCAATAAGTGTCTAATATGTAGGAGCATGTGTCACCGCTGCAAGTAAACATCATGGAGCACACCTCTGTCAGTGGGAGTGTTTGCGTGACTACAGCGAGATCCAGAAAAACAAGAGTTACATGTATGTCACCTATGCAGTGTGAGTTCCCTTTTTATTAGCATCAAACTGTTGTAAACCACTTTGTCATGTCACTCCATAAAAGTTTGTCCAAGGTGCCTGCAGACCATCTGTCCTGGACAAACTCTCCTGTCCCTCCTAAATGTTGAATAGTAATGTGAGGTGCTCTTAATGATCACCAATCATTGAATTGCTCTTCTTCTTCCAGAGTAAATGACTGCATCCTGCGGGTGAACGATGCAGACGTGTCTGAGGTCTCCCACAGTAAGGCAGTAGAGGCCCTGAAGGTCGCTGGCTCTATCGTCCGCCTGTACGTGCGGCGCCGCCGGCCGATGCTAGAGACTATCATCGAGATCAAACTAATCAAAGGACCAAAAGGTGAGTTCAGACACACACAGTCCTGTAGAGTCAGGACATGGAGAGTCATGGACACTAACTGTGATCATATTTCTCCTCTCACTGTTGTTGCAGCTGTATCTCACTTTTGTATTGTGACGTTCAGGCAAAAATACATAGAGTATGTAGGCAGAACAAAATGATTGGACCATTAAATCACAATAAAACCAGGTAGCTAACATAGATATGCTAGATAAAGTAGGAACTAAGTTACAAAATAACATACTGTAATACTGTTCCAACAAACTACTGATTACTACTACAGCTGCTCATATTCTTGTCAGTGTTTTCCTGTGCTGCTAACAGCAGCTTGATTGACAGGTGGATCGAATGATGCTATTGGGTGACGTTGCTCTGGGCAACATGATGAGAGTCACGTAATATATATTTTTTTAACCCTTACATACAGTTTGGTCAAATGTCAAAGTGAGTCAAATTTGACCCACAGTCCTAAATGTCATTTTCTTTCAGACTGAAAATTTGATGACTTTTCCTAAAATGACCCAAAATACACAAAAATGAAAATTTTAATTTTTATACTTTTACAGGTTCTACAAATTTGAGGCTGTTTCAGGTCAAATTTGACCATTTTCTATTTAAAATGGATTTTAGTTTCACCAGTGTTGGTCAAATCCATTTTTTATGGATTCCTGAAACTGTGAAACTGTACATGCCATGAGTCATGACTGTGAGTATTTTTATGGGACGGTGGCATAGACTGTATGTAGAATGGACTGGACACTCTGCCTCCTCTCTGAAACATAAATTAAGGACTAATCATCCATTTATTCATGTCAGATAGGCTGTTGATGCACTCTACAGACATGTGAATTTGATATTGACACTTATCGTGAAACCAAACTGTGAAGTCTTCAAATATGAACAGTATCTAAGGGTCAAACCAGGAAGTAAATGTGATTGAACTTTGATATAAAAACAAAAACAAATGAAATTTTTCTAATCTCTTTAACATCATTAAGTAAGTGAACAATACGGCCAGTGACGTGATCACAAAGGCCAAAAAATAATGCATTTTGAATTCAGAGGGACTGACTTTAAAAAGGGTTTTTCCCTCACTCAACATGAGAACAGGCAACATTGTTGCATTTAGAGACAATGTGCAGATTGAAATCTGTTGCTTTCCTTGTATGTGTGCAGTTCTTCAGTTTACTACAGAATTCATCCACTGATTACATTTTGTAAAATTTATTTTAGTGACTAGGTTTGACATTAACAGCATAAAATATCAGGAGGGAAGTGTTGAATTTATTTGCATAAGAAATATACATGGATACATGTACTGTAGCTCGGTATACATCATGATACAGCATCATATGTTTGGAAACTAACGAGCTGCTCTCATATCCACACACAGGACTTGGCTTTAGTATCGCAGGTGGAGTCGGGAATCAGCACATCCCAGGTGACAACAGCATATATGTCACCAAAATTATCGACGGCGGGGCAGCGCAGAAGGACTGTCGGCTACAAGTTGGAGACAGGTTATTAATGGTGAGCAACAGACACGATGGCAACAATATGGTCAACACAGATCAACACCAAAACCTCAGAATTACCAATTGGCAAAGATGGTCAACCAGATGCACAGAAATCACATTAAATCTAATGTAATCCAATACAACACTTGTCCACGGGGTATTCTGGGTCATTTAGTGCAGATAAAAAGATAACACAATAAATAATCTATTATATTATATACAATTTATTTACAACAGCATGGCCTTGTATTTTGTATCATTGTATGTTGAGATGGTGGATCTTCTTCCTAAATGGAGTAAGTCAGGCTCATGGTGGTTTGATATCCACATGATGTCACCCTGCTCCTGTTCCTGTTGGTAAATTGCATGAATCATCAGGATATTACAGTAATCATTATTATACAAACAGATATTCTGGAGGCTGATGATGAGCCCATGAATCAGGTTACACAGTGTACCGTACATTAACCAGCAGTACATTAACCAGACAGTGTACTGCAGCTGACAACATTCTTCCTGCTTCTTCAGCCTAAATGATAATTAAGTGATGAAATTAGTCTGTGGCGCACGCTCTGTGGAGGCAACAAAGCAGCGTCCTACTGGCTCAGCGGTGGAACAGCAAGCCTTCCCTCCAGAAAGGCATCCCTCTTGCTTAACCAGCGCTTAATTTAATTACCTTCCTACTGTCGTGTTCTCACCCGAAGACCATCTGTCATAATCCAGTCTCCTGCAGGCTGGGAGCACGCTGGACTTATTTGAACTGAGCAGTAAGAAAACACATGATAGCTCCTAAATCTCCCGCCTGAACAAAGGACCGCCGTATCTCTGTGTGCGCAGGTGAACAACTACAGTCTGGAGGAGGTTTCTCACGAAGAGGCTGTGGCCATTTTGAAGAACACGTCGGATGTGGTCTACCTGAAGGTGGGGAAGCCCACCAATGTCTACCTATCAGATCCCTATGGGCCTCCTGATATCACACACTGTGAGTCCTTACGTCTTGTTTTTCGCTGGATTAGTCGGTTGATGAATTATTTGTTGTAAGAAAAACTGAACCAGGTTACAGACTATTTTTCATTGTTTAAATGTGTTGAGTTAATCACCTGCTGTTTAGTACTCATGAACTTTGTGCTTCTCGACTGCGAATCAGCCCAAAAACCTTTTTTAGTCGAAACTTCTTGAGTTAAATTTTGCTGCACGCAACCCTGACATAGGACCATGTTGTAACCTAATTAACAATCCATTACTTACGTTAGGTTAATGTCGTAAGTACGGCTCTGTCTACCCTGGATTTACCTGAGCTTTGTCAGTGAAAACAGCTCCCTGCAGTTACAAGCTGAAACAGAACGATACAGTAAATATACAATTAAACCAAAACAAACTAAAATAGGCAAAAAAAAAAATCATCTGTTCTTTAAGCAAAGTTTGTCACTGGAAAAGCAGATCATAGCACGCAGTGTGTAATGTCGCATTTTAACCTCCACTCACTGTATATTGAAATGAAATGAGTGTAATGTGTTGCTACTGTCATTATTAGAAACTGAAGCATGCAGGACTCCCTCCCCAGCATCATGGAAATGTGTCAGCTACTCTGCAGCTGTTTGTTTTTTTTACTCTCTCTCCACAGCTTTCTCTCCTGCCATGGAAAATCATATCTCTTCCCCCATCAACAGTGGCACTCTGGAGTACAAGTCTGGTCTGCCCCCCATCTCCCCCGGGAGTTATTCCCCCCTCCCTAAGCACTTACTGGGGGAAGAGGATATAAACAGGTTGGATGGTTTTTCCTTCTTACGGTAATTACCTCCCTTCCTACCAGACTACTAGATCTACAGGTAGAAGCTCCGTCCGCCCCGCTCCTCCCGTCTTCTTCTTGTCCCGACTGATCTGTGTTTTGTGTGGTGACGATTCAAAATGACATCACAACTCTTTGGGGAGTTATGATGCAATTTGAAAAATATCATTTCTTTCCTTGTGGGTGTTTTTTTTTTAGTAAAAGTAAAAACAATCTGATCCCAAACTCTGTGTCCATTTTTTTTCCTGCAGTGATTTTCAAAATTGTCTAAAAGCTCCAACCTTCTGCTCACATTCAGTGAAGTTAACATTAATAAAAATAGATCGAGGGTCGCCACAAACAGCAATTTGAAAACCACTTGTCTGCTGTTGTACTGTTCTTCCTTTGTGTTCTGATGTGTTGGCTGCTGAATGTCTCTTGTTGTAATTTCTGTGTTGTTGTTGTGTTGTTTAGTGCCTTTGTGATGCATGCCTGCAAAACATTGGAGCATCGAGTAATTGCTTTATAATTAAGCTCAACAGAGCCACAGTGCTCGTGTTGTGCTTTGGTGGTGGTGGTGATGTGAGCTGTTGTTTAGACAGGCTTTGGTTATCGTTTGTTTATCAGTAGAAATGTGTTGCCTCAGGTCCAGCAGCAGGACAGGAAACAGTATATCTGGCAGAGACGGGGGTTTTCTGTGAGTTGAAAGAAAATGTATAATTTTAGCAGATTTTTGGCACAGAGTCTTTGTTGGAGCTCGATGAGTCTGCTCAGGGGCTGATTTGACAAATCATCCATAAAGGTAAATCATGCTCGTTAATGGGCTGTACAGTTACAACCAGCACCTTTTATGAAGTCAGTGCAGGAGAGTGGCAGCAACTACAAACTATGCTGTGCTGGTTTGTGTGAAAATACAGATTTCCAGCAGCCCTTCTGTCTTTTCTTTCTTAATTAAAGGGCAAACCAAAAGTATCCAACTTCTGCATCACAGCAGGTTTCTGGCAATACCAGGATGTGTAGGTGGACCATTATTGGATTGGACCATTGAAACACAACTTAACACCATAGCTAGCTAATGATAACAGTACCGCGGACTGTAGCATCTCTCCAAGAGGAAGCCACTACACTTTCTCCGTTATTGTAAAACACAGCCACTGTAGGTCGTAGACGACGCCAAAAACAAATCTGCCAAATACCATCCAGCTCCAGTCGACATTTGTTTGTCGTCGCCTAGCAACCAAACGGATGTTCAATGACTTTCTGTCAAAACTGTAACACAGTAACAAATTGTTTCTAATTGAACCATTTGCAGCTCAACTAACATCAGAATCAACACTTAACAGTTTGTTACAGAACTAAATAAATACTGTTAGATTTCAGGTTGACTTCAAGTACTTCCCTCTGTTGCCTCGACCTCTTACTGTTCACCCGCCTGCAGAGTGACAGCTCTACGTTAGACCACACACCGCATTTCTCTGTTTTTGTAACCCTCCCCAGACACAAGGGTCAAACCAGTCCTCCAGCAGCAGCAGCCTTGGTTAAATAAAAATTAAGTTCAAAAAAATAATTCCCCCTTTGTGCTCCATCAGCAGCCTGGTTTCATGACATAACTTTCTTCTCAACAGTGAAATTCCTCTTTAGCCTAAATCAGCTGTGAGCCGGACTAGGGCGAAAACTACAGAGCAACAAAATAAATAACCATTAAAAACACATTTTCAAACACTTTTCACTTTGGTGTGAGTGGAAACAAAACGCTGCCGTAACCTCTGTAAGTCCCAGGTTATTCTGTGCTATTGGGAAACTGTCTGCAGTGTTTGCTCTGTCCTGCTCCTCTGTTTTGTCGACCTGTTGGGAGTTTTCAGTCACTCCTCTCTGACAGCTGCTCCCAGTCTAAACAGCAGAAAGCTTAAGGTGTCTTACTGGGGTGAATCACAGTCAAACATTAGCAGCTCCCCACCTTTGGCTGCCCTAACACATAATCCCAAAGCAAGCTGCCACAAGGCTCGCCACCAAACGGCCCAAATTTGCTTTTCTGAGTCTCTCCGCTCAGCGGATGTTGCCGGAGGAGGACGTTCCCCCAGCTGCTTGTCAGACATAAGCTCCGGCCCGAGTGGCAGCCTCAGCTGGTCTGTTTATTGGTTATATGTCAGGGTGTTTGAAGAATGACAGACTGAAGCTGATTTTAGGACAACAAGGAGAAGTGGCAGACAGCACAGTGAACACAAGCACACCAGGGTACTTCTCGTTCACACCGGGTCGTCGTTGCGTGTCCTGTTGTCAGATCCATTTGCATGCGTCCATATTGCAGCAGAGTGATAACAAAAGCTCATTTCAGAGGATAAGTGAAGGACCCCTGTGCGAGGCTTTGTTGAGTGAAGGATTAGTCGACCCATTCTCTTCGGAGTTAAGAGGTTTACTATTTGCTCTTGGCCAAGGTGCATCCCTAATAGCCTTTGAGATTACCGCGTTGACCTGAAGTGTGCAACTGTCACAGTACCACATGCCTCTCGTGTTCACTGTGCTCTCTACGTACACTTATAACAAACAGCGTGGATACTTCAACCTCTGTAATGACTGATCATGTGTCTGCAGAAGCTTTTGTCAATGTGGATGCAAAAAAAAGTTTGATAAGCTCAACACCAAATGTCAGATATTGATATTTCTGTCGAGCCAGGTGATAGAGGAGAAGAGGAGACGATCCCTTTCTGCTTTATTAGAAGGATGTGAATGATTTTCAAAGGTTCCTCTGACAGTTCAGACCTTTGCTGACTTGCTCTTATTCATCTTAAACACCCTGTCCTCAAAACGTGGATGGAGTCCTCGTATTCTGCTAAAAAGTGTTTTCAGATTTTTCAGAAATTATCTGTAATTATAACTTCATAATGAGATCAAAGCTATTGCTTGACCTGCCAGAAGTAACATGTCGTATGTCAGTGGCTGCTATAAGGTGTCAGTGTTAATGCATGGCAAAAACTAGAGTTGTAAAGATTAACTAGCATAATCAGTTTGTAACTGAACCTAGTGCTTGTAAATTGATCTAATATGAATTGGATGATGACTCCATTTTAAAGTTTGTACGTTAGCATAGCATCGTGTGCGAGTGAAAAACATATCGGTCAAAACACTGATAAAAGTTTCAGTGCCCATACTTTGATATTTCTCCGTCTCACTGCAGAGATGTGGCACCTGAACATGTCTGTGTGAGACAGACTGAAGTTTATATTGATAATGTGAAAAGGTTTGTTCATACAGAAAGGATTTTTTGTCTGTTGCAGAGGTAATAAACACAATGGCGTTATTCTGAAATTACACATTCGTTTTCCCTTTTTTTTTCCCATGTTGACATAAAATAATAATACTCATGTTTCCTTGGTGATTTTTGAAGTATATACTTTCATACCAAATGAATCCCAACTATTGACACTTTTCTAAAATTGTCTTATTTTATTTTGTAATGAAATAAAGGAAAATGAAGGACTACTTTAAGTAACTGTAAAGAAGTGCAACAGATTACATCATATTGTGTCACATTGTAACTAAAGTGTGATCTGATCTCATCTTGTATTAAAAACATATTGTTTCTGAGTTCTATTGAAGCCCCTGTATCTAGATATACTTCATATACTTCTTCCAGGTACACACCACTAGCAAGTCCCTGTACCTGTATTGTAGTGGAGATCATCTACACAGTTTTGTGTACTCAGTTCTGTGACACTAATATTCAGACAGTAATCGAATTGCATGACTGTGACTTTCTAGTCTGAACAGAAAGAAAATGTGCAAACTTGCCACAGTTTGAACTCTCAAAGCCTGACTCATTCAAAGGCTAATGAATAAAATAAGAAGGATGAACCGCGCCACCACGAGCCAGCTGTGCAGTCCCCTCGCAGACTCTGAATGGCACCTACGGGTCCTTACAAGGTCACTGCGTTTTGGTCTGATCTGGACTGACTGGCTGCCTCAGCTCAGCTCGTTGCAGGATGAATGATTCAGCAAGAGAAACGAAGCCAACTTCCCAGACCGCCCCGGCCTGTGTGCGTCTCACCAGCGGGTCACTCCTGCACGAGTCAGAGTGTTTTTGACGAGTGGCTGGAGTTAAATATCAGACAGCATTTGCATATTCCTGATCTGACCTTTTTTTACGTGACCTCAGCTTCAACCCCGCAGCGATCACTCCCCACAGTCTCGCGTCACGGCTTTCTGCTGTCTGCAGGAAAAAGCCGATGAAGTGACCTCATTTTGTCCGGTGTCCTGAGACATCCACACTTTATTTGATAGCGCTGCCACGTTGATCAGTCATGTTGAAATGTGATTAGCGACACACCCTCGCCAGAACGCAGAGGAGGTTAAACCCACATAAACCCTGTTGAGCTCTTCATATATTCTATTATTTTTTCCCTGAGATGTTGTGTAGCTGTGAGGATGATAGCAGGTAGATTCAGGTTTCATCCACAGACACCCAGAAGGGACCAGAGCTGCGTTTTGGTGAAGATGTTTTTTATATTTGAACAGAAAGCAAACACACGACAGTTGGTTGAGGGATGAGGAGGAGAGTGTGATGATGGGGGTGTTGTAGTGTGGTGTGTTCAAGGCGGGCCAAACAATGACATCATGATTCTAGCCCATGCAACGCTGCTTGTGTGTGTGTGTGAATGTGTAAGCAAGACCAACAGTAAACCCATCTACTCTAATCTCATCTGCAGTAGTGACTACCAGCCCTGCATCAAAAGACTACACACACACACACACACACAGCAGACATACACATTATGCATAAATTCCCTCTTTCACATACTGTACTGCACGCTCCAGTTAACACACTCCAGTCCACATCAGCACACACCGAGCGTTCACTGAATGTTTAGCCAACTATGTGAATTTGTAGTGCGTCTGCAGCACATTAGCGCTGCCTCTCCACGCGGGCGTACTGAGCTAACACACTCTGATGTTTCGTGATGATGCTGTTGATGATGACTCTATAAATCCCTGACATGGGACATTCACTTCAGTGCATTCAAGGACGTGCCTTTTTTATTTTTTTTTTGTCAGTTTTCACTTGTCCTGTTTTGTTCTGTGAAGCATGCCTCCGAGTGTTTCTTCGATCACTGTGTATGAAAAACACATTTAAATCACACAATTACAGGATTTTCTGATAAAATACAACAATCAGTGGTTGGTTATCAAAGTGTACTTTTTCCATCCTGTTAGAAATCCCTCACTAGATGACGGAGAAGGGCACAGGTTTGATTCCCAGCACTTCCAGTTGAGGTGAGACTTTGTACGCACTCGGTCACCGACTGCACGGCTCGCATGCTCGTCATCGCATGTTTGTTTTCTTTTTGTTTTGTTTGTTTATTTTTTTGTGTTGGAATCATTGGAAATTGAAATGACACTTTCTAAAGCATGAGCATGAATTTTATTTTATTTTTTTCAGTTTTTCCTCCTCAGACATAACCTTTCCATCTCCATCATCTCAAACATTTAAAGGATGACATTTCACAAAGTTATCCTTCGTGCTTATGGTGTATGAAATGTTGTAGATTATTTTCAGTCCTAAAAAGTTTAGCAGAGATGCAGGAAGGAAATCTGTCCTTTACGAACACACTGAAAAAGTAACAGTCTTTCTCTTATTGACAAAAAGTTGTTAAACCCACCTTTCTTTACATTATTGGATGTTTCCAACTTTTCTATCTATATATTTCTATGAGCTCACTTGTGCACCTGTCACAGCACAGTTAGCATTCACCTGTAGTTTATTGCATAAATAATCTGGCTTTAACTTAATTGTTACATCTCAACCAAACAAAAACTATGACCATGACTCCTCAGAAAGTATCCACCCCGTATACTTTTTCCACACTGTGTTTATATGAAAAAAAACTGGCATTTGTTTTCATCAGTCCACACTCATCAATAACAAACATATTTACAAAAGTATTCAGAGACTGAATCAGTACTTTGCTGCAGCCCCGGGTGAGTCTCTGCAGGCTTTGCAGCACACTTGGATCTGGGCAGTTCATCACAGTCTTCCTGGCAGTGAAGGTCTCTGCTGATGTTCTGTGGGTTTAACTCTGGGCTTTGGCTCTACCACACAAGGACACTTGAGACTTGTCCTGAAACCACTCCAGCGTTGTCTTGGCTTCGGTTTGCTGTCGTGCTGAGAAGTGAATCTTTGTCCCGGTCTCAGGTCTCTGCGCTGATGAGCAAGTTTTCTTCAAGGACCTTTCTGTATTTCACTGCGGTCATTCTGCCCTCAGTCCTCTCCAGTGTCCCTGTCCCTGCCACTGAGGAGCACCCCCTACCACTGCAGTGCTAGACTCTCTACCCACAGAGTCTTTTTCCTCATGCTCTCAGACTCCTTTAAATGCCATTTGGCAAACTGTGGAGTGGCTTCACACTCTGCTATAAAGGGGTGATTGATGAGATGGTTGTCCTTCCAGCAGCTCTTCTCATCCCTGCAGAGAAGCTCTGTTACAGCCATCATTGGCTTCTTTGTCTCCTCCCTGACCAGGACCCTTCTCACTCATTAGTCTGACCGGACACCAACTATAGGAAGAGTTCAAGTGGGTCCAGACCAACTTCTGTTTCACAGTTATTAAGTTCACTGTGCTTCTGGGAACACTCGAAGCTTCAGAAATGGTTTTATACCCTGGTCCTGATCTATGGCTCACCATCATTTTATAGTCCTGCTGGAAGTTCATTGCACGACTGATGGTCTGAATTGAGCTTGAATTGTGAAAACTAAACTGTGTCTAATTTACTCTCTACAGGTGGACTCAGGATTAGGATAATTAAAGCAAACGTGATGCACCTCACGCCAAAGAGTCTGGATACTTTTGCAAAGAGAGATTTCAGCTTTTGGATTTTTAATAAGTTTGCAGAATTATTATTAAAATTTAAAGTGTACAAAAAGTGAAGGGGTTATTGAAGTGACTGGATATCTAATGTATTAAAGTTGGACTACAGGACTATGCTGTATCCACTTTTCAATATCAGACTATTCTCTGACCTTGACAAAGAGCGCTACATATATTTTTATAAAAGAAATTCATTTCATGGTCAGTGGACTGGTCTTTACAAACTTTGCTTTGCATCCAAACCTTGTTCAAACTCTGACAAGTAAATAAAAGGCATTTTCTAAAGCTTCCAAAAACACTAAATATTTCAAGCTCCCTGTTGGTTAAAAAAATAAAAATAAATGAAATTATGCACAAGACGTCTGGATCTCGGGGCTGAATCCATAAAAAAAAAGTGTGTGTTCCTGATGGGGAAAAACACAAATCAGCCATTAAAGTAGAAAATTGGTTCACTTCTTAATAGCTTGTGTTGAATTTTTTAACAAGTTTGTCATTTGTCAAGGAATAAAATCAGTGTAGCAACCTCAAAGCTGCTGAGAAGAAAACACGAGGTGAAAAAGTGAATGTTAAGAGATTAATAAGCAATTAAATACGGAAGTCGTTCAGTATTTCCCAGTCATTTCCTGTTTTTGATCATCATCTGATTCCTTAACAAGAAAAGCTATTTGAAGACATCACCTTGTCCCGAGCAGTTATCAAAAAAATCAAAAGATTGGAAGTTTAGTGATTCAAACTGTCAGCTATATTAACTACAAAATTATTCATTTTAAAGACATAAGCATGTCACGTCTGTCTTTAGTGTTTCATCCAGTAAGACCTTCATACATTCACATCATATCTCTGTACTTTCTCTTTGCTTTTTTTATTTTGAAATTCTTCTTCCTGTCTTTCATCTGTGTGTCCTCATGATCATCGATGTTTATCCCAGTCCCTTCATCCCCACCTCGGCCTGTGGACACTAACCTCTCTACTCTTGTCTCTCACTCCACTGTAGGCCTCCTGAGCCCGTTTACAGCACTGTGAACAAACTATGTGACAAAGCGCCCTCCCCCCGACACTATTCCCCAGTGGAGTGCGACAAAAGCCTCCTCCACTCCGCCCCCCTCCCTACCTATCACTTAAGCCTGTTCCCTGACTTGGACTTCACCAGGTACTTTTCCACCCCCATCGCCACCGCCTCTCTGCACTCCACGCCACGCCACTGTGTCCCATCCCACCGCTTCATCGCGTACCACCCATACAGTCACCTCGTTTCTCCTCGTGCATTCATTTGCTTGCTCCTCTCTGCATCCTTGTCTGGGTATTGTTTTCTCCAGCCAGCATGCTTTTTCGTCTCCCTCCTTCTCCTCTCTTTCTTCAGGGCTCTGATTTAGCAGGAGTCCCTTTAGCCTTATCTTCCACCAGCACATTGCCCGTTTTATCAAAGTTCGGCTTCTGCCATAGACGGAGGAAGTCAGTCGCAAAAAGAGAAATGTGCTGCAGTAAGGTGGGGCGTGTAGGAATTACAGAGTCACCCAAAGTAATTTACTACCATTATCTTTTTATGTTTGGCTGCTGTGCTGTAGGTCGAAATTAGGTTGGCATTGAGCATCATCTCTAAAGGAGGTATTGTACTCCTGAAATATGCTATGTAGATAATATGCTTCCTTGCATGTAGCACAACCATTAGGTGCTTTCCATTCAGGTAAATCTGCTTCCTCCAGCGTCCCACCGCACACGACTGAGACATCCTGACTAATGCGGTATCGATCTGAGCGGCGAGGCACCGCAGCTGTGTCCCGTCTCATGTGATGGCCAAAAGTAGTGGTCAGCTGCATTACAGCTTTAATGGAATAACAATACCGCATTGCAATTATTCGTTTTCAGCCAAAAAGCTTGTGTTTTATTCTTATTTTCTGAGTGGCCATTAGCTTAATGTGCATCCTGGCTCATTCAGGAAACAGGAAGTGCAGATATTTGCCTTCACAGCTGCATTAGGCATTATTTTTGAAAACTATCAGACTTGATTTTGTCACTCCAATATGTCTGTGTTGTGATTAACGGATCAAACAACTACCCCCCTCTTCCCTGATTGGTTGGAGCTAAGAGACGAGGAGGTGGCATGAGTGAAGGAAGCAGAGTGTGTTCGCCAAATGGAAAACACCTGAATTCATGGGTTACTTTTGGTCATAAATGTGGAGACCGTCGATGATGCTGCATGTTGCCGAGGTGACGGGTGACTAACTGAACTGTGACGCTACTAACATCATTCTTTCAAGCTTGACCTTTAACCTTTTTTCAGTGTCTGACCTTAAACACATACCGCCTCACTACTACATAAATCTACTAAACCGAACAAAATGCTTCTGTGATGTGTTTTAAAACATCTCTGCCTGTCCAGACTCATTTTTATTGCCCTGCTTGTGTGAATGTAAGAAACTTTTTTCTGTATGTCACCCTTTAACCAACTTTTCTCAGTTGATATAGTACGTGGTGCTTCGAGTGCAGTTACCACAGTAGATTTCTCTCACAGATACGTTTTAGTCTCGAGTGAATGAGAGTAAAAATGAGTTAGAAGTGCCTGTTTCTTGTGACTGATTCAATACAGTGTGAATCACATCTCTGGGATTGTGGGAAACCAAAGGTGCACCAAAGGAGGCTGCACTGACTCAGAGTCAGCTTCAGATGAACTCTTTCATTAAATAAGAGAACGACCACTTTTTGAAATGTCTTCTTTCAACCATAGTGGAGTTTTATAATGGTGCTTTATCTGTCCATTTTTTAAACTTAGCTCTATCACTGCTCCTAAACAGTTAATCAGCTCATAGTAGGTCAGCTAATTCCTGGCCTGCTGTAGTTTTATTAACTCGTACAAACAGTGGTTGCATTGGTATGTCAGCAGTTTAACAGTGAACACATTAAAGAAACCAATCCTCAGTTTGCCACATGATAAAAGAAGTAGTGTTTTGTTCACATGTTGTAGTTTGCGACTGTAGGACATTTTATTTTAGTCCAGAAATGTCACATTTAAGAAAAGACAGAGAAAGAGTTATTATTTTTTTATCGGAAAAAAACAAAATGTGTGGGGGATATCGGTTACTGTGGATTGTGTGTGTGCTTCTACAGTATGAGCTGGAGAGGGATGAGTAATGTGACAGTAATAGGTAATTATCATTCTTGCTGTTGGTCATGGGCTGATCGAGGCAGGTTTTACTCTGCCAGTGCTGGTATGCTGGAATAATTGTCCTAAGGTAATGCACAATGAAGACAATAAATAAGATGTTTAAGCTTAGATTAATATAATATACACTCTACAGCAGGGGTTCTCAACTTGTGCCATGGAGGGCCGAGACACTGCAGGTTTTCCTTCCAGCCGGTCTCTAAAGCAGGTGATTTTAATGATTAACACCTCCTTTAATTTGAGGGAAGGAGCTAATCAGTGAGATCAGCTGCTGGAGAGATGGTTGGAAAGAAAACCTGCAGGGTCTCAGCCCTCGATGGCACAAGTTGAGAACCCCTGGTCTACAGAATGTACACTACGGCATGAAATTATACAAACAAATAACTAACCTTAGGAAATTACTACAGTAATAATAAAAATGTAAACTTTCAAAATTAAAAACATGTTTTCTCCAAAGCTGCTCCATGTGATGTACTTCAAACTGTCAGTTGTTTAACTCCCAGGTTACGTAGCCTTAGCAGTGTGTAGTGTATCACACCAGTTTACCCAGACGTTAGAAAATGGCTCCAACCATTCAAACATGATGACTCTCTTATTTGAACTGAGTTTCTTTCTGTAGTGCTCCTCAGCAGACTGACGCAGGAGAACATTGCTTGATCTTTCCCGGACAATACAAACCAGTTCATCCCAGAACATCTTGGTCTGGTGTCACAGCTCCATCTGAATCATTTTCCAGTTTCAAGCAGATCCTAACTCCTTACCTTAGATCTCAATAACATCCTCAGTGTCTCTCAGCCTCAGATGATGGAAATGTCAAGAACAAGATGAAGCTGAAGCTTGTTTTTCTAAATGCAGTCATTATAACCTATTGTAACCTTTTATTCATGTTTCTAATGTTCCTTGATTAATCATGCATTTACCGTAGGGGGCTGATTAGAGGGCTCATGTGCACAGTGCAGCTACAGTACAACACAGCAACAAGAAAGCACTGAATCACTGCACACTTGTTTTACAGATTAGATACAGAGCTGCCATGACACACATACAAAATAGAAACTATTCTGTCAGCGTTACGTCTCATCAGCTCTTTGTATGAATGATTCCTTCATCTTCATCTGCCCCACAGCAGCTTTCTGTAAACTCCTATCTATTTATAACCTAGACAAAATGTCAATTCATTCTGTAGGGCGGTGAAACTGCACTGCTGCGTGATCGGGAGACGATGTTGTCACAGAAGTTGAAGGGTTGGAAGGATGACAGAAAAAAAGGAGAAAAGAGATTATTTGAATTTGGGTAAAAGTCTGAATGCAAGAAAATCACTGCGGCTATTTTCAAAATTAAAATTTAGAGAGGTGGTGCTTTCAGTAACGTCAACAAGTCTCTATTTCAAGCTCTCAGCTGTCTTCAATGACAGGAGAAGACTTTGTGAGATTCTGTGTGGGTATTAAAGCACTAGACTGAACTCAGAGGAAACAATATAAAGCAAAGCAAAGCAGTTTAGAGGAAGAAAAATGTTGCCCAGTGCCCAATGATGTGTCTCATGTAGATGCTACATTCACCAGCAGATGGCAGTAGACTGCTGTTACATCCATGATGACATGGTCGTCCTCTGGAAGGAAGATGAACTGCTGCTTTTAGAAATGTCAGATGATAACGAACATTGTTGGAAAATAGTTTGATGGCTGTGTTTTGGGATTTTATTTGTGATGATAGATTAACTTAGGTCTCACTGCTGCCACTTGCTTTCCACTTACACTGCAGATATCAGTTCAGTGTTAAACATGTACATGTGTTGAACCACATCTTCCTTATATGGAAGTGAGTGACCTTCACTGTGTGTGTGTTTCTACTTGATAGCACTACTGTTAATGTGCTTCCTGTTTGTACACATCCTAGGCTTTCATTCAAGTGTGTGTGTGAGAGAAGACAGCCTTTGTGTGTGTGTGTGTGTGTGTGTGTGTGTGTTAACATGTGACGAGGTTCCTTTTCCGTCAGAACTGAATTGGGGACAAGTGATCCTAAGTAGAGCACCATCCCCCTGTGGAGCTCCGACAGTCTTTCAGCTACATTGCCCGAGCAGAAGCTTCACTGAGGCTTCCGACGCTCCGTACGATTAGTTGTCCACTTCCCCCGTCCTCCTCCTCCTCCTGCACCACCACCACTCGAGCTGAAGATGCTAGGACCCACCGACTCCCCCGAGCTGATGTACTATCTGAACTGTCTGTACAGGGAACCCAGGAAGGTCGTGCTCCACAAGGGCTCCACTGGCCTGGGCTTCAACATCGTGGGGGGTGAAGACGGCGAGGGCATCTTCGTCTCCTTCATCCTGGCTGGGGGCCCCGCCGACCTGAGCGGAGAGCTGAGGCGAGGGGACCAGATCTTATCGGTGAGTCCACGAGAACCCACAGTCATGCCTCTTTTTTGACAAGCCGTACATCATAACGACAATTTTAAAAAAAAACTCACAATCCAGACTGTTTACCAACAAATCTACAAGGATTGTCTCTTATGTGTAAAATCTTTACATCCAAAGCAATAAGAAAATAAATCTGTTTCAGTAATGTTCCCTCTCTGCATGTGCAGATCTAAAATGGTGGACTCCTGCTAAAACTGTGTGTTCCCTTCATATTAATAGACGGTGTAACAGTTCTACTGGCCTAGATTTATATTCAGGCCCAAACATTAACAACCTCACCAGCTTCCTGCTACTCTGTCTCCACTATTGTTGAAGTTAGCTGCAGTGTGTCTGTGGTGGTGAGCTGCATCTTTAATGCTGCTGCTTATGACCTGCTGAAGAACAACTGTGGTTGTAGAAATAGTACAAGACAGATGACCTCTAGAGGTGGTTCTTTATACTACATACACACAACAGTCAGCTGTGACCTGCACCACACATCAACACTCTGACACACTCGTGAATCCAATCAAAAGATTATTAGATTGTTCATTAACTGGTTGATCAACAGAAAATTGGCAATTTAAATAATCAGTTGAAACTTGATGTAATTTCTAAATCACAAACAAAAACACAACTTTTCTGCTTTATATTTTTTTCTCAGACTGTTTGTGAGACTAAAGACTCATCAAATTAAATCATGCAAATTAATTTTAGACATTTAATTGAAATAAACAACTAAGTCATTTATTAAAAAAAAAGTCATTATATTCGTTGCAGCTTTAAAATAACATAATGTTTCCTTTGGCATCTTCTCACAAACTCAACACAAGCTGCCATCGTATGCAGGACTTTTCATCCTGAGCGACAAACATGCAACAGTCAGCATTTGTTGGTGTGAATTGATATAAATGCAAAAGAGCTGATGTGCAATTAAAAGATGGAAATTCTGACGGATCAAACTGTGCCATCCTGCATGGTAAAAATATATTATGGCCTTATTGAATTACACTAAATGAGTATGAATATTTAAGTACTGATTTTCTCACTACTGTTTTTGTGCTCTGTGGCAGGAGGTAGCACTTCACACCATATGTTAGCTTCTCAAGACACGATTTATCTTTTAAAGAAAACCAAATCTGAAAACCTCCTGCTGTTTGTCGGCTGCAGAGTAACACTGGCAAACACCAAGTGAGAAGGAATATATTTCCAGTCTGTTCTGGGTGAGGATTTGTGACTCATGTGAGATAAGATACTCCACAAAACAATAAATATTAATAACAATTGCAATCAGTTTCATTCACCAGCATCCCACACCAAAAAAAACTATTCCCAAGTGTCACGCAGCAAACAGCGGAAGTATGTATGATGACTTGCTGAGTTAATAACCTGACGACACAGTGGGCAGTAGCTGGGAGGACGTGATTGTTCTGCCTCATTATAGCTAATTGTAATAGTTTGCCTCCCACACTTAATTCCACACTGTTCAACAGATTACACTGTCTGCTTTCATCGCAGCGTTACGGCGTTGCATACATCCTGCAGATTGCTAAATCAACATGGCACTGCGTGGCTGTGTAGCTGCCTCCAATCAGCGGCCCGGTCTACCTTGATGAATGCAGGCAGTTAACATTCCAGCAGTGGCCTGGTTTTGAAGTCTAACAATAACTTCCACTGTCTGTCCCCACTTATCGAGCATTCACACTCACACACGCTGCGTTCGTCATATCCATCTCTTTTTGCACCTGGGGCTGTTTGGTCTGTTGCTGCTTTTCGGTCACGACACACCAAACTGTGTCAGAGAGGAAACTGTTTCTCTTTTCTAAGTGATGGTTTTTTGGGTGGTTCCAGCTGAATCCAGCCTCCTGCACATGGTGTGGAGGTTAGTTGATGGAAGTGGAACTGCTGTTTTCATGCATATTAGTGTAGTTATCGTCTTAATGAAAAGAAAAGTCTGTAAATCCTGGATTGGTTTTTTGCACCCCTCAGTACTGGAAAACTCCTGGAAAGATAAGATCCCAGAAAGTTATACTATGGCGTTTTTTTATGATTGCTTCTCACGTATTATCCTTCAGCTGTAGGTCGTACCACCAGCTGCAGGACATCCTGTTCTTTCTGTGGCTGAAGGTGGTTTTTTATGACTCTGACTGCGAGCGTGGACTCTTTGTCGTGCAGCAGAAATAATGGAGGTGATCCGATGCCTCCCCGATGATACTGTGTGATTGATAAGACTCTTAATATCTACAGTGCTGGAAAGTTTTACCTTTAAGTTTTAAATGCAACCTCCACATCCAGGAACTTGATTCTGTTTGTTATACCAGCCTTTTACACCACAGAAAATATCCTGCAAGATTATTTTTTTGGAAAGAGGTTTCTGAATGTGAATACATTTTGCCTATAAAGTCTTTTACTAAAGTATTACAGCAACTTTGCATTCACTTTCAATTATGTTTAGATGCATAGTTCATGTTTTTCTTCAACATATTTATATGTTTTTATAGTTGACAAGTTAACTGTGTCTGCACCGATGTACAATGACATGCTGTTGTATTAATTTGCATGTTTGTTTGTTTGTTTTTTTTAAATGAAGCAACAATTGTTTCACCTCTGCAGTGGACATATGGGAAACTGCAGTGAATTGGTTAAAACAGCATGAAATAAATCTGTTTTCCCTTTAAAGATACGATACAATATGATACAATAGAATACAAGATGATACAATAAAATACAATACAATACGATAGAACTTTATTGATTCCACATTTGGGAAATTCTTCTGTTTTCACAGCAGCAGGATAGACAAAGTACAAATCAAAGCAAAAAAATAAAATGTAACAAAAATATACAATAAACATATACAGGCATGCATACAGAACAATATACACCTTTGACTTATACATATATAAATACAGATTGGTGCCACAAAAGCAGTGGGCAACATGTATCCATGTATGTGCACTATAGTGGGATAATGTACAGCTGATTGTACTGTACCCAATAAAACAAAACTTTAAAAAAAACAAAAAAACATTTGTACTTTTTCTTGTTGAACCAGGTCAACGGCATCGACCTGCGAGGAGCCACACATGAACAGGCAGCAGCCGCCCTGAAAGGAGCGGGACAGGTGGTCACCATCATTGCTCAGTACAGACCAGAAGGTGAGTCAGCACAAACTTCTGTACCAGCACAGCAACCCTGTTGAGTTCACGCCTTGCTAAACAACACAAACATGCACAGGACAGTGCTTAAGTAGGTCTGCGCTGCCCGCCGAGTGATTCGCTTAGAATCAGGCCAAGTGACGGCTTCACCTTATGTTTCTGCAGTTCAACACTTCTGCTGAACAGTCACAATAAAAGCATCCCACTGAACGCTGTGTTCACACTTGAGGAGAGGAGGAGGAATGTGTTTTTCCTCTGCACTGTATTTGTTGGAAACAGCTCAGGCAGAGTCAGTGTCTTGGACCAAAGACAAACTAAACAAGAGCCTGAGAGACTGGTGTGAATCCTACTTACTGTACCTTCAGGTTTCTTCTGTTTGTGAATCCATTGTTTTCATTAATTGACATAAAGACATAAAAAGGAGACAATCTGTCAGAAGAGAAAACTACATTGAAAAACATGCAAGGTCATGTCTCACTTCATGTTTGATATTTTTAAATTGCAGGTCCTCTCATGAATGAAGTGACAGTGAAGTGGGTGGTATACAGCTTCACTGAAATGCTCAGGTTTCACTTGTAGGCTCCCTCAGTTTTTCTTTTTTTTTTCTTTCACCACAAGGTTATGCAAGTGCACCATGAATTCTGAAAAAAGTATTTTATCCATGGCTTGTAATAGAAAGGTTTATCTTTTGAGACATCTCTGGAGCGGAGTAGTGATTCAGAAGTTGTGCAGTATAACGACAGATATGTGAGAGTTTGTCCACTCCTCAGACAGTTCTAGGACAGGAAATGTTGAATAATTTTCTTGCTAGTTATGAAATACGCCTCCTGATGCATGGTAATGACATACTCTGATTTATTAACATTCTTTTTTTTTTGTTTTTTACAAACTAGTGTGTGGTCTCTTTGTTTCCTTTTAATAACCCGTGCAGGGCATGTTCATGCTAATTAACATCTCCCAAAGACTCTCTGCCAACCTTCTGTAAGTTAACATGTAGTGGATCAGACAGCTTTGACTGGTGACGCGTCTCCTCTGATTAAGGTCAACAGCAGCCACATCTACTGCAGGGCTGTAGAAGCAGTGGCTCATGGTCAGAGACATCTACAAGTCTCAGAGGTGCCAAACTTACAAACTGTCCAGACCCTTGTGCTGAGAGCGGCCGTGGGTGTTTGCATTAAAAATATCGACTGTACAGTAGATTTAAAGTATTTATCAAAGAAGTGAGAAGCTTCATCTGGTCAGAGCAGGTTTCTTTATTCAATCTTTGTCTTAGTTGATCCTTTAAAGATTATTAATGTCTAAATCATCTGCAAGAACTGTCCCAAGAGATGGTCTGGGTGTTTTGGTGTTAGATTTATCTCCAATTTGACCTATTTAAAGTTTTACAGTCCAGACTGTCTTTGCTCTGTGTCACAGGAGACACTTCAGCAATGTGGCAGAGATCAGTAGCAAAGCTTTTTGACTTGGCATCAAGTTCAATCTCAGTCTTTTTTAGTTGGAATGACTCAGAAATCATCGAATCCTTCCCGTTATCCAGCTCTCTGCTCCCGCCTGAGGTGACACCTTACAGCTGACTAAAAAACAGAAAAACCCTCCGGGACTAACAACTTGCTTTCTCTTCTTACCCATCAGAACTTGCTCTATGTTCACCACGACGGGCCCCCTCTCCTGCACCAGGTTTGTGCCGCTGGCACCTGTGGCTGCTCTGAGCTTTAGCTTCATTCACCAGGGCTCAGCTCAGTGCGAGCCGCTGAGTGAATGTCATCACGTTCTGTGCACTCCTCTTCACCGAGCGTTTGACCCGCTGGAGCACCACCCGACCCTCACCTCCCCTCCACCCTTTGACTCTCACTCCTTCACTGCACAAACCCCTCCCGACTTTACCCCTTGTTTCTTTTGCTCGTGACCCCCTCAGACATGCTCCTTTATTCCTCCCCCCTCTGGAAATGTGTTGGAAATGATGCTTGAGGATGTTATTTGCACTACAGTCACTCATGTGTTGCTATTTTCCCACCAAGGTTGATAACAGACAAACTAAGGACTTCTTCCTTCATAATTCTCTAAACCTGTTTATTCATGATCAGATCTTCTGTGAATAATCAAAGCCTGAAGTAGCGAACCAGTGCTGGTCTGAAACAGCTGGTGAGTTTTGGTGCATCCGTTTGCACTTGTCACCGCCCCTGAGCTGCTTATGTGCAGCCACAGGAGAGAGAGAGAGGTGTTTCCCCTCCTCTACTTAGTGCTGCAGAGTCACTGAGTTGGACTGTGAGTAGAGAACAGAGAAGGATCTGAGGGGGGACAGTGTAAGACACAGTGTAAGACAGAGACGGCAGCCGTGGAGGATAGAGACATCAGAGTGAACATGCAGTCAGGTACGTGAGAGCTGTTTAAAAGCTGTTTAAGCAGAAGAAAAGAAAAATCTTAAAATGTCTGTTGTTGTGTTTTGCGTGTGGTTTTGCTTGTTATTTCTCTGGAAGTCATAAGAAAACATGGAGTAGTTTGATGTCAATTCAATCTCAGTTTTCTTCAATAATACTAAAGAATGTAGTTATATTGAAACATATTTTCAGTGATTGTTTCAGTGTATTTTGTGTTTCTCGCCCTGATTTGTTTGAAAGTACAGGTCGTGCTGTCAGTGGTGGGTTGTGTCATGACAGTTCATGTCACATCTGTTCATTGGTTGATGTTCATGTGACAGATTAGCCAACCGTGCCGCAAGTTATCAGCTTTTTCCCTCCTCATAACAACCACACCGTCAGGAAAAACACACTGGTCTATGGATTGATGGGTTTGCACATCTTGACATCTTGTTTTTTTTGTTTGATTTTTTTTTGCCACGAGTGATTCAGTTCACGTCTTCTGACGTCAGCGCCCGGTAACGTCGCACTAAGTGCTCCGACGTAAAGAAAACAAATAGGTGTTGTGTAGGTTTGGATTTTGTCAGTGTTGAGAGCACGATGCAAAGCATCACCTCTAGTATTTGATGATGTTATTCCTTAATGTGTTCAGGTGTTGATTATGTAAATATCTACTTATGACATCACAGTCAAGTCTGGCTTATTGTCAGGAATTATTAAAGTCAAAGAGCTGTTACAGTTTGGTGTAGGGGAGATAATAATCAGGGTATTGGTGGAATATTACAGATTTATATTTGGTGTCATGTACTAAATGGATCTGTAAAATAACTGAAATGTATATAAATTGCACAAATAACACTAAAAATTAAACATAATATCATATTTAGAGTTTAAATTTCCCTTAATTTCTTCTGTATCATAACATCCTGAGTGTTTGTTTGTCATGCATTTTTAATTCCTCGTAGCTATGCAGGAATATTAGGAGGAAGTATAAAACATAGCATTGTGTTTGAGTACAAAGGAGTAATTTGATAACATAATAATACACTAATTAAGGTTCTGCTACCACTAGATGGAAAACTATAGTGTCCACAAACAGGTTTATGTTCAGAAAGTGAAGAATAAGGTGCAGAATACCTAAAATGTAATATCCTCATGTGAGGACGCAGGATCGTAGGAGGATAATCTTTTATTTGCTTTAGTGATGATCATCTAGAATCCAAATAAACCCGTTTTTCACTTTAACAGGGGACACGTCCGGTTTCACAGGCATCATTAGGTTGACCTCCTCCTTCCCTCCATGCACTGCAGCCTGAATGCAGACCTGGCTGTCAGTCTTGATCCATTCTAATCTTGTCTTGCAGAGTACGGGCGTTTTGAGGCCAAAATCCATGACCTGCGGGAACAGATGATGAACCACAGCATGAGCTCTGGGTCAGGATCCCTGCGAACCAATCAGAAGAGATCGCTCTATGTCAGGTTGGTCTTGTTTTTGTGATTTTACCCTAGTTCTGGATGTTCAAGCTGAATTCAGAGAAGGCAGAATAAAAAGGCAGCCACTCTCTGCCCCACATTTCTGCCATGTGATGTCTGTGTGGTGTTCTTCCACTACACACAAAGTGAGCTGTGTTATTTACTTTTTATACAACAGTAGTGCGACTCATGTTTTTTTATGTGTCAGTGGGTGGTCCTAAGTAATGTAAAGATTTACACATGTTGGGGTTTTAGATCAGTGACTGAAGCAGAGGAACATTTCTAATTGTAGCACCACCCCAGGGACCAGCAGTCACTCTTCTCTGTGACCTGGTAAAGCTGAGCTTCACTCTGCCGGGAGGACTGACAACGAAGAAACAGGAATTAATTGTGTTCATAATACGACACCTGATAATCCTGTTATCTTCCACCAAACAGGGCGCTGTTCGACTACGAGAAGTCGAAGGACAGCGGCCTCCCCAGCCAAGGGCTCAGCTTCAGGTATGGGGACATCCTCCACGTCATCAACGCCTCAGACGATGAGTGGTGGCAGGCTCGCCGTGTCACCCCACACGGGGACAGCGAGGAAATGGGCGTCATCCCCAGCAAGAGACGGTAAGCAGAGGCCTGAACTAAAACAATCTGGGACAAAAACCTCAACTGAGGAAGCAAAAAAATGACTTGATACGATTTCTAAGAAACATCGAGCCACTGCCAAAACAAACAGACTCAGTTCAGGATGTAACATTTTCAAATAAAGACCTGAAAAGTGAAATAAAAAATGAAGATATGCAGTTTGATGCAAGTTGCCTGGTAAAGGCTCAAACACTAGCAAATGATGCTCACAGATCGCAGTGCAGAGGGGACGACCAAAGTCCACCCATCCATCCAAAACATTTAGAAAACAACTTTAAAATCCCCCGGACTTGGATGTGGTATCAGAAATTTATTTTGAAAAACTCAAACCTGGAATTTTTAAACCTTTTTCCAGTCCTGGAAAACTCCTGGAAATTGGGAAAAACAAGTAAAATGTCCTGAAACCAGTGTTGAGTTGTCCTGGAAAATAATGAAAATAAATAATAAATATATATATATAAATAAA
>OOFC01048223.1:2640-35998 GCA_900323345.1 Pseudochromis fuscus
CCTCCTCCTCCTCCTCCACCCCTCCTCCTCCTCGCATTGCTGCTGATGACTAATGGTGCTATTGTCAGCACTGGCAGCAGGATAAATAGCAACAGCACAGGATGAGATAAAGAGGCGCTGTGCCGTGCTCGCTAACATTAAGCCAGGCCAGCTAAATACAAAACACGTGGCGATCTTGTTTCCCCCACACCAGAGGCCTCATACATTCATTATGGAGCGATGAGGTGGGGAGGCTCCGGGTTCTCCTGTCAGCGAGTGGAGGGTACATGATAATGGAGGGGACTCTCTGCTTCCTTCATTTACACATCTCTTGAACCCTGCAGGGCTCTGACTGATAACAATTACACATTGGCCAGTGTTGTTGTCAAGATCGCTTCAATTTGTCCATAGTTACACAACCTTAGGGTGTTATAGGACAGATTTCTCCATCCTTTGAAGAGGAACACCTACCGTGGGTTCTTTGGAGAACAGGTCTTTTAAAAATAAAGAAAATTCCACAACTTTCCAATGTCAAATCTATCAAGACTTCCTGACTTCTCCATCCTGTTTCTGCCCCTCAGCCTCAACACGTGAATAAAAAAAGCAGGAAAAATTTCATTAACAGCTACAACACTGTACTTTTTACCAAATGTAACTTCTAAAAATTACACATTTTAAAAAGGTACACACAGGGTATCAATACATTAAAATAAGTTAAACTATAGAGCACTCAGCATAAAGCTCTGCAAGGGTGTAATCCAGCTGAACTGATGTTATAGACTGAACACTGTTGCCCTCTTGTGGTGAAATAGCAACACTGCCTTGTTAAAAATATTCACCCATTATAATAAATAGTATTTATTAAATAAAAATCCCTATGTAACAGATAAAGGGGAAGAAGATGAGATTGTGATATCAGGAAATAAAGGTCAACATTTTTTTTTTCACGAAGCACAGATTGGATCCATTTATGACCAGTAAAACGATATGTAGACTAATTGTTTATATGTACGTGGTTATTTTTAAAAATAATTATAGCACATATCTGTATAAAGTATTTACATCATTATAGTACCTGTCTGACTCAAACCGTAATGAATACTTTATTTGCTCTGTGCTATTTTCAGCCGTGATCTTATGCACCACAGGAAAGTGAACTGCACTGCTCACTGTTCATCATAATGAACATATCAAGGAACATGTCACGCACTGGTTTTTAATGGTTTTTTTGATCAGCAGTGAAGCAGATATATTATATATCAGGCTTTAGATACATAGGCCATGTTTGTAGGTATGGATTTACTGCTCAGTTTGGCTTTTTCACGTGATTCGCTGAACACAAGAAATATACAAAAATATTTCTAGCCTTTGTAAACGTGGTCAGGAAAGGTTTTTAAAAATGCCCTCCCACACATTACAGAATATAAAGCACTTAGAGACTTTAGCTCCAATCTGTACTGATGCAAATGGTTTTTTTTTTTAATATATATATATCTTAAAGGACAAAGATTTCCACACAGAATCAATTTAATTTGTACCAGGAAAGTTTAAGGTCTTCTTTTCAAGTGCAGCTTTGCTTTGACATAAGTGCTCCACATAATATAATTATTTTTCAATGGTGGGCGTATTTTGGTGAATATTTTTTAAGTTCACAGAAAAATCTCTTTTCAGGGCCACGAACTGCAAAATTATTCTGTGTTCAGAAAAAGTTGACATTAATTATTTCAAACACGCAATGTAGTTTCAAAAAAATCATATATTTCTTCAGAAGAAAACATCAAAAGGAATAGGAAATATAACATTTGCATTTACAGTGCATGTCTGTGCAACACATGAAATGAAAACTATCGGGACTGTCACTGAATGTCTCCCAATGTAGAAGAACTGTCAGGTTTGTTGCCTGCAGCAGAAAAGCTGTTTCCTTTTCTCCCTTTGTGCCTCGCTGCTTATCAGAGTATCGTGAAGGTTATCACCGGCATATCTCATGGCTGTTATTCGGCACAGTTGTCAGATTTTCTTTCAGTTATCTGACCTGTTGGAGTCAATGGTTCAACGAGGCGTCCGTTTAAGAGATGAGTCAATCACATCTATCGCCAGCTCATTAAGCCGAGTGCCTGGTTAACTGCCAAACTCCTCCCTCAGCAGTTTCAACACGTTGTCTGAGTATTCGTCTCTCGGCCGGCCCATCCCACTCAGCTGTACCGCCTGGAGGTCTGGGTGGTCCAGGATGTAGGAGGACGGGCAGTGCAGCTCATTTAGAGTAAACCAGAAGGCATCTGGATCCACCTGGATTAGGTGTCGGAAAACACTGTGTGGAGAAGTGAAAGATACATGGGAACAGGATTAGCTCTGGGCTGTATTTTGCTTTGTACATAATATCTATTATAAGGCCAAAAACACCATCCTGTAATCCAAAGTGACAGACTGAGCAGGTTTGCAGGCTTTAGTGTGCAGTCCTACAGTTTGACTATAAGCTCATTAAGTCAACACCACCTTTTCCCTTCATGTTGTTTTTATTGCCCCTGCCAAGGAAAGTATCTACGTCTGATCTCCACCTCATTGTTTCAGACTGTAAAAATTGTGTGTGTAGATTTTTTTTAACAGAATTAATGAAGATGTGACAAAGTTAGGAATTTTACCAAATGAGCTGAAATATCTTACTCTGCTGGTTCTCCGTCACCATTGTCCATTGAGGATGTGACTCAATTATAAATAACCAACCATAAACAGAATCAACCAATCACGTTCAATCAAATGTTTATTTGCAGTTGGTATACACCTGCCATTAATCAAATGCTCAGTGTTCCTGTAGGGATATAGAGACAAGAAGCTACGGTTAGCAAATTCTTTTTAAAACATGAAAACAATCTCGTCATTGAAAGTTATCAATCAGGAGCCAGGTACCAAAGAATTTCCAAAGCGTTATATATTATATATTACATAACTAGTGACGAAAATATGGATCAAAAACAGTGATGCTCCCAAGAACAGAACATCTCTCCAAAATTCATCAGTAGTTGAAGAGAAAACTGGTCAGGGAAGCTGACCTACAGCAATATAAAAGTCATACTTGTCTCTCCCTACATGTGACAGCAACCTCCTCCTGTAGGGTTTACATGTCTGGACTGTGGGTTAGGGCAGAAAGATGGAAACTTTCTCTCGAATAGGAAAAAAAAAAACATGGAAGCACAGCCAAATCTTTCAACATTTTTTCGAAGATAAGTGGGAAATTATTGCCAAGTAAACATGAGCACCTTTTGATTTTATTCCAGCACTCAGTGTTATTGTGGGACAAAGTATTAGTTGTGGGGTGTGCACAGTCTGACAACCTTTTTCTTTGAACAGTTACTGATTTGCTTTCACCTTCTTTGTAAAAAGTTGTAAAATGACTTATCTTAAAAATTAGCAAGTGTGAGTAGACTTTGTACATCCACTACATATAGTTCTTGTACTATATTTACTTAGCAGCTGATGACATACATATATTTACTAACCACAGTGCTTTTTTTTTTAATGGAGAACCTTAAAATCTATTATTTAACTTTGTTGAGTTGAAGACGTGTTTCCCAAAGCACACTAACTGAAGACCAGCTTCTCTTTTCATTCATGGTGTATATGTTGCTGTACAAGCTCTGACAGAATGACATTCGTGAAGATGACCTATGTACCGTGAAATATACAGAACAGCTTCAGTTTAGGTTAAACAACCTGCCTCGAGCAGCGCTGTGGGTAGATCTGTTTTTCTTTCTTAAACTGGCTTCTCCCCAGTAACATGAATCCTAAAAGGCAGCAAGCTGAGGGTTGTAGACTGTTTACTGCATATGTTTAGCATAAAGTGCCAGAGTCAGTGCAGTCAGTAGCCTGGCACTTGTTGCAAAAATGGCAATGAGAGGTCTGAAAGTCCCATCTTGTAATGCGTTTTCTCCTGCTACAGCCCAGCAGCACAGACATGATACAGTAATGGTGAGCATTTCAGACATGGCACAGTGTAACTGAGAACCCCCAAGAGACCCGTCCACAAGTCTGGAGGATTGACATTTGGATTCAGCCAGAGTGGATTTTGCTGATATGTCTCGGTTCATTGTGTCTGGTTGCTGTTCAAGCTTCCTCTCTGCTGCAGCTTTGAAGGATTAAGACAGGTCAAGAGTCAAAAGTCATTGTTTGATGGCTCCTGCCTCTTATATAATTTCACGTAAACGGTGTGTGGAAAAAGTATTTACATCTTTATACTTGTTTGAAAGTACATTTGAATAGTTACTCTCACATCACCTAAATTACTCCATTCACAGTTGTAGTCAGGAAAGATCACCTTTAGTAATTAATCATTAGGAGATGAACACAAATAATTACTGCAAAATGCACTTCATCGCAACTGTGTGGGTCTGGTGTGATTATAATACGGGAAAAATAAGCAATTGACACAATTACTGACAAAGTGTGAATTCACCTGCCCACTTGAAACAATTCAGAAAAAGGACTGAAACATAAAATAATGAAACCTCACGCAATAAGGAACAAAACGGATCCAACTTTGACAGAAAATGTTCATGTTGAAGATCAAGTAAGAATCAAAGAAGCTAATTGAGAAAACATGGATTACAGAACATGTGAATATACGTATGAAAAAATAGAAAGCACAGAGCACAACCCTCCACCAAGGTCTAATTCATTTACATGTGACTTGTTTTTGATTTACTGTGGAATCTGATCTACACCTGTAGACGTAATCATCCTGTATGTGTGTGTAGGTTTTCATCTAAATCCACTAAAATGTGAGAAAGTTATGAATTTTAAAAACACTCGCCCATTATAAAAGATAGGGATTTCTTCAGGATACCATCCTCTGATCTAATAGCCTCTCTCTCCAAAATGAATAAATACATAATCAACATCTGTTCAGGTTCAGGTTTTTCGTAATGTTGCTAAAAGAAAAACTCAAATGCCTGAAAACTGAAGTTAAATGGAGTTTCCTTCCACCCCTGCAGTGGGCTTTAATAAGATCTCACCTCAGACAGGCCTCCTGCAGTCTGATGGGTTGTCTACAGCTCAGGTAGGGCAGACAGGCTTCACAAACCGCATCAAGGTCTGCATCACCTGAGGAAACCCAACACAGGACCTTCATTACATTCAATCTGTACCAAGAGCACAACACCTGCACCTATTTTAAGCAAAACAAACAGCAGTTATGAATATTTTAATCACAGTGTATGTAAATATATGCTTAGTGCTTTGTGTTTTAGAATATTTGTATGTACACTGAGGGACTTGAAATCTAACTAGGACATAAAAACAGATCCCCGAATACAGCGTAAGGACAGTAGATTGGAAAAAGACGAGGACGAGGGATGAAAGGGAAGAGACGAAGATGAAAGAGAGGGAAAAAGTAGACCGAGCCTGGACTTTACCTTTGCTAACTCCTAATGAGCTGAGAGAAACTGCTGAGATGGCCGAGGAAAAATTTCACAGCAGGCTGTTTGCACATCTCTGGATTTCACACATCCACTCTTCCCCCTTTGAGGAGTGGATGCGTGTGGAAAAAAAGGGGCTACCTCCTTTTTCCTCTGCCCTTCCCTCCATCTTTATTTTTCTTCTCTCTTGCAGTTTCATGTGCTCTGACACACCTGCGTCTTTCCTCCCATTCACAGCCTGTACCTTTCATAACCTTGCCAGCTCCTGCTCCCTCCATCCACTTGACTTCTTCTTTTTTTTTTCCCCCTCCACCCTTTCATCTCCTCTGCCTATCGCTCTCACTCTGTCTCCCTCCATTTCTCCATCCTTCCCAGCAGACATTTAGTGATTCCCTAAGCTGCAAACTGGGCTGCCTTTCAAGCCTCATTTCAAAACATGTCTCTCTCCCTCGCTGCTTACTCTATTTGCCAATTCAACCCACACTCGGCCTGAACCGGGCCTGCTCGCTGTGTGTCAAGAATAAAAGCAGCAGTGCACATTTCAGAGTTAAATGGGATTATTTAGCGACCGCTTTTATCCCCTTTCTTCCTCCCTTTCTGGTGCTGCACTTATAGCCTGTAGTCTTTTGTGGAATCAAGGTGCTTGGAGGGAAGCAGAGAAGTTAGAATGACTAAAGAAGAGCGAGCCAGGTGCCGTTAGATTCTGCGGTAAATGAATAACGGGGTGGAATTGGAACTGAAGCTGGAGCTGGAGCTGAAATGTATTATTTGCTTCAGTCAATCTGTGTTTCTGTCTTTCTCTCTCTGTGACTAAGGCTTGGTAATTGGCTTGCTGCAGGCGTCCCAGAGGTAAGCTGTAGCCAAATCGGTATTCACATGAGTGAGGCTGCAGCCGCTGACTGTTTCTCTCCTGCTCTTTCGCATTCTCTCCAGCTCCAACACCAAATCTCTTCCCTTCTGATAGGAAGAAGGACAGTGTCAAGTGCCAGCAAGAAAAAAAAAAAAAATCCAGCTGAAGGATCCTAAAGCTTGGACAAGACTCCTTCTTTAATGAGAAAGAAAAGAGAGATTTTTTGACGCTGTTGAATTGCAATTATATGAAGGTTATAACTCAAATAGTCTCCAATTGCAATGTAGAGGCTGCTTTTTTATTATTTAACCATATTTATGTAGATGTTATGTTTAGACTGTATATAGAAATGGACAATGCAACTGGGTCTAAAAATTAGGCCGATACAGAAGTACAAAAAAGTGTAATACTCCGGATGACCACTAGACGCTGGCTCCAAAAAAACTCTGGCTCCAATTGACTTCAATTCAAAAATCCTCATATTCAATCATGAACTACCGTATTTTCCGTATTATAAGCCGCTACTTTTTTCCGACGCTTTGAACTTAAACACTGGTGTGGTTCATGTATCGGCGGCACGAAGCTCGTTAGCTTTTTACAAGCTAGCAAGCTCCGTGCCGCCGATACATGTAGCCTCGTCATACCAGACCTGGTCAGAGTGGACCACATGAAACTGTTCGAATAAATTCAATAGCGGCTTATAGACAGGTGCGCTCAATAGTCCGGAAAATACGGTACTCATTTTTTATTCTGATGTTGTTAGCTAAAGTCAACATCTTCTTATCAGTGATCTGGTGGTCCATCTGAAAAATCATTTCATCATTAAGTAGATATTGGGCTTCAAAAACAAGATTTGGGGGCGTGATCAGTTTGATTAGCAGGGCTTGTCTCCAACGACAGCATTGGACAGGTTTAAGAAACAGACCCGCCTCCTTATTCCTCCCTTCATATCCAGATATGGTCACTTCTGGCTCCAAACAACCAACATGGCAATGTTCAAATGCTGATCTCCTGGCTTCAAAATGTGAGGCCACAAATCATTGGGTGACATCAAGTTAGCTTCGTCCATTCTATACACGGTCAATGGGCAATCCTAATGCCACTACTGGGCTGCCATGATGACATCACATGGGCTCAAGGCTGAATCTCCACCAGTGTTGCTCTTCAATTCAATACAGGGGTAAAAAGCAGTAAGATGCAGGAAGTGACTGTGAAGGCAGTGAATACAGATTTGATGCAGATTCTGCTGTGGTGACAACAGCAATTAATGTAAAAACAACCCCAACACTTCTGAACTTCTGAAGTGTTGGAGATATATACTGAGCACATGTGATGTCACAGCATGTCAACCAATCAGAACACTGATTGAAACATTAAAAATGGCAGCCTCTATGAAATCATCCATGATGGGGGAATTCTGTTTCAGGACTGACTTTCAGAGATGGACATCTTAGTTGTATGAGCTCTTTAGTTTCAAACGTTCCCACGAATCATTAGTTTAAGTCATAATCTATCTTCCAAATTGTATTTGTATTATCATGTATGGACACTGTCAGGACAGACAAAGGATGTACTTATTAACCCCAACAGACAATCTGTATCAACAAGTGAGCCGCCTGCCCAGACAAAGTAAGACTCACAAATGTTAGACTTTTTCCTTTTAGTACATCACAGAACAAAAAATGTTGCTAAACACAAGTGTTTTGTGTTGCTGTCCAGAACCTCTGGGAGCTAAAGTCATTGAGTTTCAAACTACTGCCTCTTTTTCTTCTTGAGTTGCACAGACATTAAACTGAGATAGGAACCCTGCGCATTCCTGAGACTTGAAGCCCAAGCCTGACTTTTACAACATGTGAAAGCTGAACCCGACATTACTCTTCTGTCCAAGAGAGAGATTCTTGCTTTGGCAAACTAAAGAATTAATCTGGAAAGAACCTATCAGTGGCTACTTCAATAGTCAAAACTGTAGACCTACTCATTAGTGATAGACCTACGAAGCCCATCATGTGGCCTGCTGATGTTGTCACTGAGACTACATCACATTCAAAGTGAACAGCAGGAAACTGGAAGAATTTCCTCAGGTCTTTAATGTATCTGAATTTCTGCTGAAACATGCAGATGCATAAATCTCTGGATCCATCCTGTCTTCATTTCAGGCTAGTGTTGGTGCTGTAATGGTGTGCAGAATATTTTTATGGCACGCGTTAGTCCCTTTAATACCATTTGAGCATGCTTTAAATGTCACAGCCTACTTAGTATTGTTGCTGACCATGTGCATCTCTTTATGGGCTCAGTCTATCCATCGTTTAATTCTACTTCCAACAGGATTATCGTGCTGTGTTGCATAGTACACATCTTCTCAAGCTGGTTACATGAACTTGACAATCAGTTGAACGTACTCTAGTGGATTTCAAGGTAATAAAGCATCTCTTGGAGGTAGGTACAACGAGAGATTCACATCATGAATGAGCGACTGACAATCGACAGCTCCTGTGGATGAGGCTACAAGATGGTGTAAAGATGGACAAGAACCAGTTGAACCTGTTCCTGAGGGAAATTGTGAGATGTCCACAATTACCTTCAACCTCAGCACTTCAGGTTCTGATATATTTCAACACCAGCTTCTCAAAGGTCTTCATGTCTCTGAGGGCTGTAAGCTTCAGGTCTCTTTTCTTGAAGCATTCACAGCAGATTGTGAAGGTTTCTAGTCATTGTGCCATTAGAGATTTACAGTTTGACTTTTTTGACTTACTGCATAACAACCAGATCCAGAATTTGCTGATACTTAGTGGAATTATAAAAGGTAAGTCCAGTTATTTCATCAGTCCTTTTATCCATCACCTTTGTTGTGCACAACATTTATTTCCAACTTATTCAGATGTTGCTTTTCATACTTTCGTGGTACCACCCCTCCGAAGAGTCGTCCACCACCTTCCTGCAGCTCTGTTGGAGTCAAATGGAGGTTTTGTTTTCCCCATCTGCCTCGATGATGTGGAGTTACATCAGAAACTTTTATTGGCCCTCCAGGATTTACCTCAACTTCCACAGTTCCTCTAAACTACTCTTCCTTAAAACCATTTCAGACATTAGAAAAATAGTGAACAAAATTTACCCAGGATTGCATAATTCACAACAAATAAAATACACTACCCCATCAACATCATGAGTATGTAATACCAGGACTTTACCGCTGCACGAGTGGCTTGACAATGCTGTGAGCTAATACAATTAATGCTGACCTTCTCACAGTGACAACGTTAGCATGGGGATGTGTAGGAGGAATGATCATCACCATTTTTAACATCCTAGTTTAGAGTTTTAGTCAGCTATCAAATAGTAATTAGCACCAAGCACAAAGTACAGCTGAGAAATAAAAATGCTACTACAGACGAACAGTTGCTTGTTAAGGTATTTCACTGAAGTGCTGGGCCAACACACGCTCCAACAAACACACCCAAAAGCAGCTAACGTAACGAAAAGCAAATCAGATACACACAGCAGCTGGAACTGCGATGCTGCTACTGTTTGTTTGACTTCATTGCAGTGACGCTGCGCAATTTAATGGAATATAATGAATAATTAATAACAACTAACCTCAGAAGAGAAAACTCGCATTATAGTTACACATACTCATTGTGGTATTATTTCATAGTTAAACTTAATAATCCGAACTCATAATGCTACACTATATAAACAGTCTCCTGTGGCTTTCGACATTTCACATACGGTTCCAACTGTAAGAGCTAATTTATCTGAGCATGCTGCTACACTGAACACATTAATGCAAATCGGTCTCTTAAATAGAGAAATTATTATATCCAGTGTTGGAGATATGAGCCCTGGGACTAAACTAAAATTAAAATATCTTGACTGGTGCCCGCAATGTAATCCCACTAATTGCTCAAGTGTGATTTATGTTTTAAATAAATGTTGGATACATCCAGAAGACAGTGAAGAGAGTGGTAAAGTACTGTAAGCAATGCTCACAGCCAAACCTGGCACAAACCACAAGTTGATTAATTATTAATTCAAGTTAATATTATCATTTATCAAAACCTACCACAACAAATACACATAAATAAATACGATGGAAGATTGATGGCGAGGCATCCTGACACTGTTATCAGTGCATGAAACTCTTGTAGAGAAGAACCAAACATTTGGCAAAAACAAGGAGTCCAATGTAAATATATGTTCCCACTTATTTCAAAGTTAATATTAATTAATAGACACATTTTGAAGTTTTATCATTAGAGGTGACATACTTTTGGCAGCAGTGACAAGGCAGAAAGAAACAGCAGGAGGCAATCACAGCAACAGAGCTACGCCTTCTAGCTGACAACTCAGTGGAGAGGCCAATATATATTTTAGCTTTGGAAGTTACTGTCACAAAAAAAACTTCCTTGTGGGTAAAAACTGTGAATCTGTATTGCAAAGTTTCAAACTGTCAACAAAGTCCACAATAATATATTTTTACTGTATGTGTTACACTTTTGGATGAAATATGTCTATTAATATGTCTATTAACTTTTTTTTTTTTAGTTAGGACCGTCCACATTCTGATTTTGTTTGAAATACTGAGTTAATATCAAAATGAGAACCCAGCGTGGCGTTTAAATCCAAATTGTGAGCTGAATGTATCATTGCATCCCTAATGGTGCAACTGTAGCTGCAGAGCTGGGTTTATGTTTTCTCTCTGGGAGGAAACAACAACAATCTGATGGTGAAAAGAGAAAAAAATAAAACAGCAGGAACTTTTCAATAGCAGCACTCAGACTATGAGACTGTTGTGTGGTTTACCCACAGGTTGGTAACGACATGACTGGGCCTCTCATAATTAAACAGAAAGACAAGGACCAAAAAGTCAAATCCATACAAAGAACATAACAAGAAGAATAATTTATATACTTGGATGAACTTTGCACTGTAGTTTTTCTGTTGCTCTCTTTTGTAACATGTTGTGGGGTTTTTTTTAAATATGCCTTGAAAGTGTCTTTGTGTACCTTGAAAAGTGCTTTATAAATAAAATATACTATTATTAACCCCAGACAAAAAAGATTTTCTGCAAAATTTGCAGAAAACATAAAGCTGCATTAATTGAAGTCGTCTGATTATTATTATTACCAAAGTTTATTCAACATAACTGAGCCAACTTATAAATCCAGTAGATATTAAGAAATATTAGAATTTTGACTTTCCTTTTAGCTTGGTCTCCACTAACGCCTGAGAGAAATACGTGGATCATTAGCTTCTAAATGTACAGTGTACAGTGGCCATATTATCAGTTTGCAGGTCAAAACAACTTTGTTAGGAGGTTAATTGGAAAGTTAAAACAATGGGCTGATGAGAGCTAAAACTATAAGTGCTGCATCTCTCATTAAAAAGTCAATTAGCTTTATTATTGATAAAAAAATATAGATTTTTGTATAAAATATCAATAACACTGTATTGCTTTGTTGTTGAATATTTGAGATTTCAAGGATATGAATTATCAGTAGCAAGCCCAGCATGTCACTGTGAACACACAGGTATTATGTTAAATCACTGCTCTAAAGTTGAGTTAATCCAATGTTCTAACTTGTCCTGAGGTAAAGACTAAAAACACAGAAGAGCAATGTGACTGATCTGGTGATCTGACATCATCTGAGCAAACAGTGTATGTCACAACTACTTTCTCTCCTGATGGAGACGGGTACAGATGGGTTCTCTGCTGGGGCACTTGATGGCTTTTCTCGCCTTTTCTCTGCACCTCAAGTAGAAGAGTCAAAAGCTCAGACGCTGACTGAAGAGCGAAGCATAGTTAGAGTCAGAAAAAGCTAAACCTTCATGCTACCAATTCTGCCGGTTCAGGTGAGCATCTGCCACTAAAACACCAGCTCTGCTTCACTGTTAATGGGTCAATTCCCTGATTTAAACCAGCTCTGATCACAGCCACTGCACCAACTGAAACCACACAGCTGCACTTCACAGAACATCACAAGGACAAATGAGCATCTCAAACACACTGTATAGCAGCATGTATCTTGTGTTGACCGCCTGTATTTCTGAATACAAGTGGATTTTGCACACTAGAGTATGTGAGGGTTTGTTGTGCAAGAGTTATAATTCAAAGGTTCAGTTTGTAACCCAAAGACAGTGAGAAGAAAACACACAAGCTGCTGTTTTCACCATAAATTGTAGTTTTGAGACTATTTTTTTTTTAATCTCTCTTTCTACAAAGGAGTGTAAAAGAGTTTCTCTTTGCACAGCAGTCCCTGTCACTGTTAAATCCACTGTTAGCTCATCAACTGCTGCAGACAGCTCTGCTACCTCTGTGACACATTGTGTCACCAGCTGCTAACTTTTCATCTGTCAGTGATGAGCTTCAGAGAGAGGGTGGAACATTCGTGATGTTCACGCTTTCACCCACTTCACTTCCTCAATGTGCTGGTGAGCAGACTGCAGAAACTCAAAACCCATAGTTTTGTCAGTGGATGGAAAGTAAACAACTGCGCCACGACCAAAATTAGTTTTTAAAAAATATATTTCGATTCGAATTTTATCTATTTTAAATTTTAAAAACAATAAACCCTCAATGCTGCTGCAACAATTCTTCTGTGCTCACTGTCAAACAGAAGTGGTTATGATGATCATTTAATGAATAAAACAACATTTTTAAGCATGCTCATCACTGATTGCACCCGCCACTTCTCAAATCTGCACACGTAAGTAAAGACAAGTGTTTCCTCATGTAAGGACATGAGGAAACACAATCTGAAGCCAGTGTGTCTGTAACAGAGAAAACGCTGCTTAATGAACAGAATAAAAACAAGCAGCTCATCATCAGTAACATACACACATTTTCAGAGCTGATACTGAAGTGATGTCAAGCACAAAACACACGAGTAAATAAAAGATACATCTCCGAGCTCATCAGTTAAATGGTCTCCTGTCCTGTTGCATCTTGATTTTCTGATTGTTCTGCACATTTATCAGCATTTCTCGCTGGATTGTGATGAAATGGAGCTTGAGGGGAAACAGTTGGTTGTCAAATTATTGTGTGAGCAACTACGGCTCCAGCAGCATTTTGTTGGCTCTGCTTGTAGCAGTTTGTAGTTTCAAAGTCATATTAAAAAAAAGCTGAATCCAAGTGCTGCCACGGCCTTGAGAAAATTTCTGTATTGATATATTTATTGTTTTGTGCGGTTTTGAGTATGAAAAAAATTCTGATTTGGAAACTGAAGGAAAAATCTAAAAGGATGCAGACTGCGTTGAAAATGACCTCCAAAATGCAAGAAGCTGGCACAAACAAAACAAAATTTAATGTGAAGTTAAAGAGTCTTTAACATGCTAAGCTGGATCATACCTTCAGATTTTCAAAATAAAAGAAGAAGTATTAAGATGCACTGAATCATGCTGTGGTGCCATAAACTGACTTTCACTGTAATGCAACACTGCCACCTGGTGGTAGAAATATAAATCACTGATTAATCTGAACATCTTAATTCTGTAAGAGTGAGAGTTAAACATCCAACCACTTCCATATATAGTCACCCAAACTAAAGCTCCATTTAATTTCAAAATTACAAATGCAAAAATAGTACTGACCTGCTTGTATTACTCTCAGAAAGACAGCTAATAAATATGATTCTCAAAATTTTAAGCTGCTCCAAGTATAAAGCTACTTTCTACAGAAAGGTTACATCCTAAACGCCCCATCTAAACTATTTTGTATGGGGATTTTTTAAATTAATATCAGCATTAGGAGGAGGTCTGCATGAGCCTTAATACACAGCTTCCTGCCTTTTCTTGTTAAACACTCGGCTTTAAGCAGAGTTTAACTCAGGTTATTTGTCACGGCTCTAATTACACAACACAGTCAAATATTGCAGCTGTAAAGAGGCGACCTATCTTCTATACGGTCTTGGTTAAATGAGCATGATGTTGCACCAATCTTTATTAAGTGACATTAATGCCATACCAAGACGACTAGTGACTAATTTCCATTACTATGACTGTGATCATTGTCTTACTGCAGAACATAACAGGTACATAAATTCAGGATGATAGTGTACGTTGTGTCATAGGAAACCTGTGTGTGTGTCTGTGTGTGTTGTATTTCTGTTCTCTTACCTAGATCCAGCCTCTGGCACAGTGAGCCCAGCCCCTGCAGCACAGCCAGCTGCAATTTGTAGGCCAGGGTGTGTGTGTAAATGGGGCCGGCCTTGGCGCTGACGGGAGCCTGCCGTGCCAGAGAGGAGCTCAGCTTGGGTAGAACCTCTTTAGAGACCCTCCTCCTCAGGAAGTCGCCACACTTTTCACCCAGCGTACACAGGACCTGCCGTGTAACGTACAAATGCTGCAAGTTGGCAAAATGCGACTGTGTTCCCGTTGTGTGTCCCTGAATAATACGATTCACAAACCTGACTAACCATGTTGTTGAGTTTAGAGCAGTAGCACTGAGTCCCCTAAATGACCATTTACAAACTTATTAGGTCCAAATTTGTAAATTCATCAGAAAAAATAGGAATAAAAGATATAAAAATAGTCCAACTGAAGACGGAGACTGACAAGCAGACTAATTTACAGAGACAAGTTCAATCAACGGACTTCTAACTGCTCAGAAAAAAAAGATCACAGTCCTCATTCATCAGAGGGTCGTTTTCATCCTCTGTGATTCTCCAAAATTGTTTTAAAAGGCAGCTCTGGGAAGACTACCAACAAACAACCTAATGATTTCTCTTTATCTTTAATTTAAATGTTTTATTAAAAAAACAAAAAACACAGAACTACTAACAACGAAACAGCCCACCAGAAGTCACCGTCATAGCTATTTCATAGTGAATTAAAACTACATTTGTGCCTAAAGCCAGAACATTTAAATGATTCAACACAGTGTGCTGGAACTGAAGAATGCAAATTATTATTATTTTTTTAATCATTCAAGAATTTAATCAGGCCTGTTCAGTTGCTGCACACAGACAAGCAGAAATACAATTTTCTTTTTAAAAGGTAACTTTAATAATCAGTTCTAATTAAATGAAAGTACAGATTTGTTTAACGTACCCTGAAGGCTCTGAGGACTGCTAATGGGTCATCAGCTGTGAGTCTCTGCAGGAGGGGTGGCCAGCAGCGATGAGCCATAGGCAGCAGTTCATTTTCCCTCTCACTCAGTACACACACACACAGCTCCAGCACGTCCAGTACCTTAATAAGGAGATATAAACACACACAACAAATATGTATACATGTGCAGATGTAGCTTTTAGATGGTGAAAAGCAACTTCTGGAGATTTTAGCTGAGGTTTGAGGCTCCTAGACGGTTGGACAGTTGGTAGATCTACCACTCTGTATTAAATGAGTGACTTCAATATTTAGTGCAGATATCCGTGATGCCAGGAGGACGAAACCCACCGACTTTTCCACCTGTGAAACTTGGTGCTTGGTCCAGACACACAACAGGATAAACTGTAGTAACTTTGGTCACCTCTTTACTTTTCATCTAATTCTATCTTCACATTAAAATGATAAAACTAAAACACCCTCACAGTGCACAAACCTCTTGTGTTGACACAGCAACACTATCTTGTTAAGACATTCACCCATTATAAGAGAAGGGATAGTGATGTTGCCCAAAATTTGATGATTTGTTCCTCGGTGATATCCTATCTCTCCAAAAAAAATAAAAAAAAAAAAATAAAGTGAGAAAGAAATCAACAAGATCTGTTCAGTGGGTTTTTCTGTAAACAAACAAATGCAGGCGAAAACATGACCTCATTGGCAGAGGTAATAATGTTTATTTAACTAATGAGAGAGTTGGGGTTTCCAATAAGAATCCCTTTGGATTTACTGCTAATTAGCCATTGGCATGCTCCTATGTTACATTAAACATTTACATTAACTTAGTAAATTATTCCTGAAATACAGAAGGTTTGCACTGATTGCTAACATTAGCATCAGATCAAAGCAGAGCTCCCAGCATGGCTGTGGACTCTTCTCCTGTATAAAGGAAACTTGCTACTCCTTACAGTGTGAAAGTGGCTGGACAAACATGGACCTCTGCAGTTTCTATTGCTGGCGTATAACAATCAATACAAAATAAAAGAATATGAATTGCTGAGTTCCTCTGTTATGACAGCTTGCTAGAGAGTTTTTAACAATTAATTTTACTTGTGATAGCTCCTAATGACAACAAGCGAAATTGGGAGATGTGTCACAACAAGGCAAAATCACCACTAGAGAAAAAACTGTCTTCCTATAGTATCTAAACAGTCTTGTACAATGGTGAACGATCCCCACAAGGATTATGAGAACTCTCACTACAGGCACAGTACCTTCAGTCGGAGTCTGAGGCTGGGGTCAGACAACAGATGAATGCAGCGCTCCATAACATCTTTAGTGATGCTGAGGTGGGAGGGAAGCTCGGCTTTCACATCAGCACCACCAATATCTTCAGCATCCTCACACTCTGTGGGAGGAGGGACCTCTGGAGAGACAGTCAATGTACAGTTAGACAGATAGTTTGGTGATGAATCCCACAGCTGCCTCACAAACTGGTGGAAGTGCCTTATGCACACATGCTATGTTCACATTTCTACATTATTTTCAATTACAATACTAATATATTCTGCTCTACAATGAGCAACGTATACAGCTGCTGTATGTCTGTCAGGCAGATTTCATTTTACCAAGGTCCTCGGTGTCGTCATCCTGCTCTATGCCTATGCCCTCTGCCAAGTCTTTCTGTTTGCGGTAATCCAGTAGGAACTGGCGGACGTTAAGGGCTTCCTGGTCAGTGGAGGTCTGCTTGGAACTGGTTGACTCACTGGTCCGGCTACAAGTGGAGGGAAACCATCTTGCTAGAGGAAAAACAAAAGGCAATAAGACATACAAACATAGGTTAGAAATGTATTACAAAGAAAGCTATAATAAGTAAACTCCATTAATCTTTCAAAATCTGTTAGTTTTCAGCTCAAGACTGAGGTTCAATTGACACTTTTTAGTGATTTCACCTCCAGGTAAAAGGAGAGAATCTAGCCCAGGTGGAGGACTTCATGTATCTCGATGTCTTATTCATGACTGAGGGGAGAAGGGATCGCAGCCGTTAGGATGTCAATGTCCCAGACTGTTGTGATGAAAAGGGAGTCAAGCCAAAAGGCAATGCTCACTGTTGACCAGTCAGTCTGCATTTCTGCTCTCACCCATGGTCATAAACTCTGGGTAATGATCAAAAGAATAAGATCATGAATAACACCACTGTTGAGCTTCTCTCTACGTGACAGGGTGAGAAGAGCTCAGAGCAGAGTCACTGAGAGGAACCAGTTGAGGTGGGCGCCTATTTAGGATATCCCTCCTGGGCATCTTCCTCTGGACGTGGGAAGAGACCCTGAGATCAACCCAGGAATTGCTGGAGGGATTTTATTTCCCTGCTGGCCAGAGAGAAGATGGAGATCTCCCAGGATGAGATAGAGGAAGTTGCAAGGAACAAGGACATGTGGGCAACTCTGCCTGCCCTTTTAAACAGTGTTGAAAATGGATAGCGATGGACAGGGGACACTGTGACCTGCAGGGTTTTGTGAAAGGACTAATACCTGTTTTGTTGCTGATAAACAACATTTTGCATTATTAATCTTGTCACACCAGAAAAAGCCTCAGGCATGTTTAGTACCAGACTGGATACTAAACCTTTCAACAGTCTGAAATGCATAATTTAAATAAAAAAATCACCTACTTTAACCCATAATACTTCTCTTATAGACTGGACTATTAAAGAAGGAAGAAAACCATGTGATTTGTAACACCAGAGGTTTCACATATTTTTAAGGCAAAATGTATTTACAACAACAGAGTTAAGGATTTCCTGGGATGTCTGGAATCATTAATTATCAAGATCTGATCAGGATTCTGTAATTTTGCTGACAAACAAACAAACAAGCACATGTGAAAACATAACCTCTTTGGCAGAGGGAAAAATAGATAATTACTACTATTAATGCTTATGTAATGAGTGGTAAAAGATGGTAACACTGTAGCATGTGATAAACAATATGGCATCATCTTACCCAGAGCTTTCATGAGAGCGTGCAGCACAGAGCAGAAAAGCGCAGCTGTGTGGTCGTAGCTGAGATCCAGAGCCATCAGCACATCCTGAACAATGTCCCCGACCAGGGGCAGCAGGCTGCTGTCAGAGTGAGTCAACATCACTGTCAACACCTGCGGAGCCTGGCCAACAAGACGGGAATATGATGAAATACAGGTTCAGCTGCACAAACCTATGCAGACTCATGCACAGTAGGCACAAGAGGTTAAAGTAATTATCTAAATGCACTAAAAAGCTGATTTTAGGATCTTTAGGCCAAAGGAAAAAAAAATCCTGAAGTCAGCTTCACCTGTGGATGCTGGCTGAGCCTCTGCAGGTTGAGCGATATGTCGTTCAGCAGGTAGTCTGAGTTTTCATTGATCAGTTCCTTCAGGGAGGTGTAGTCACAGGCCTTACTGATGTCCAACATGGAGCTCAGCGCTGCCTGGCTGACCAGCAGCGTCTCCTCACCAGCTTTCTCCAGCACGGGGTACAGTGAGGTCATCAACAGGGGACGGAAGTCACGCCCCAGCGCTTGAGAGAAGCAGGCAATGCCCTCGAGTTGGATACACAGCTGCCAGATGTTGCTGTTGAGCTGGTGGATGGTGGAGGTAGATGATGAGGCAAATGAAGAAGGAATCAGCTGGAGGGAGTTCGCATTAGTGTTGTTGACATCACTGTTCGATATGGAGAGGAGTCTGGACGGGCTGAGCAGCTGCAAAAACACAGGATAAATGTTAATGTCTTGCAATACAGTAAAAAAAACTTTATGTCATAGAAAGGTAAATATTAAGGTGAGAACATTTATAAAGTAAAACACAAGCAAACAGCTTAACCTGAATTTAAAATAATATAAACATTTGGCCTCATTCAACAATGTCCATCCCTTTGTACCCACTTATCCATTTGCACAGGGGGCTGGAGCCTATCCCAGCTGTCAATGGTTGAGAAGCAAAGTCACCCTGGACAGATCACCAACACACAGAGACAAACAGCCATGCACACTCACACTCACGCCTACGATCAATTTAGAGGAATCACTTAACCTAACAAGCATGTCTTTGGACTGTGGAAGGAAACCAGAGAGCCCAGAGAAAACCCTCAAACAAAAATGCATTGCACTGTATACTGTTTGTTCAGAGATGACAAAGTTGTATCCAGTGTATCCAGAAAAGTGTGGACAACCAAAGTACTGAAAAAAAAAGTTTGATTTCATAGCTAAGGCAAAATACAGGAGGGGGACAGACAGTACTCTCAGGTCTATCATTAGCAGAGCATCTGGGCACAGACCTGGTCCCTGTGTCAGTGATTTCTTCTGGTTCAATACAAACATTCTCTGTAACTAATGTGTGTTTCTGTTCTTTTCATGTGATGGTCTCCCTGGATATACACGCTTTTTGGCTGAAACTGTGAAACAGCAAGTTTATCTACAAGCAAGCACAGAGCTGCCAGTGTTGTGGGCCGTCTGTTGGGTCATCATAGTTTAGAGCAGTTAGTTCAAACTCTGGAGCTGTTTCTCCACTCTGTTCAGTCTGTTCAGCAAACAGCGATTGGTCTGGTGCCTTAGTAAAAATGAAGTCTGGGTATGTTCCCAATACAGCCCAGGGGGCTTTGTTTACAGTGAAGGGATCTGACCACAGGCAAATTTAAATGCAGAAAGAGCTGTGCATTATAGGCTGAGCTTGGAGTCTAATATCACATTTGATTAGAAAATGTTCAGAGCACAAAATGAGATGTGAAATTTCCAGTCTGTTCATTCAGAGCATCATCCCATGAACAGTGGAATTACATAAAATATATGAAGGTCATTCCCACAGAGTTTACTGATCAGCAAATTTAACTGATGAGGGTGATACAATATTCAGAGCCCATTATAAAAATCCACTGGCACATCAGAGTTCAAACTATTAAAATACATTCAGGGAAAATCTGATATTCTGTGAAGCATAGATATATATTTTTTATTTTTGTACAAATTAACCAAGACACTAGAGATTAAGAGGTCCTGATCGGTCACTCAGTTACCTTTAGATGGAGCCAGGTGCAAGTGTGTAGCCGCTTCTTGTTTCTTTGCAGCAAAAATGTGCATGATGTGTAAAAAAAAAAAAAAAAAAAAAAAAAGAGCTTAACATGTATCAGTGCACAGGAGGTATTGGTGTTTATCACATGTGCACAGCTGTGCATCAGCATCTGATCAGCAATAAGAAATTCAATTCATTCCAGATGGCTTGTTCACCACCAGCCAGATTTATACATAAGCTTGATGTCTTGAGCACAGGTGACTGAAGAAGTTAGAGGTGTGTGTCAAAAAGAAATTAAGCAACCAAAAAAGATTTGCTGTGCACCAAATGAAACAAACATCCTTTGAGGATGACAAAAACAAAAACTGCTTAAATAACTGATGAGAAATCCCTGACAGAAATGATCCCTGAAGGTGATAGATACCCCGGTCAATCTCCACACAGCACAAAGATGGCTGACTCATCACAGCAAAACTATTTTATTTTATTGCCGGCTGATCATTTTAGAGTCGTACAGTCACACTTGCAGAAGTGCAAACACGGCAGCGAGTTACTGGAACAGCTCAAGAAGGACTGGCGTGTGAAACAAAATCTACTGATCACTTATAACTCTCTGCACAGTGCACAGTACTAAGGCAGGCTCAGTCATTGTCTACATTATTTCTGACAATATGTGGGTGTGTTTTTATTACCTCCAACAGTAAGGTTATGTTTTCACTTACGTTGATTTGTGTCTAAAAATGCTCACATTTTGGGGAAGATCAGACAATGGCATCCCGTCAAAAAAAATCCTCATCTGTTATAATATGTAAATGTTTTAATAAGACAGTGTTGCTCCTTCACCACAAAGGGCAACAGTGGTCAGTCTAAAGTATCAGTACAACCGGATTATACCTCAGCAAAAGTTTGTCCTCTCTGAATGCTTTCTAGTATCGTTTTATATTTGGTTTTGTTAACCCAAATGGGCCCAAATACACCAGGAGTGCTTCCAATCTTTCACAAACTCACAAAATACTACTGATTAATCAGATTCTATGGATGGGAACAGTTAATAAATGAGGACTGAAAATATCCTCACCTGCTGATCCTGTGTGTCTCGATCTGTCTCCTCACTGACAGTAATCAGGTGCCAGTTGTTCAAACTGGTGTATTCTTCCATGACGGACACCACTGCTGCTTTAAGGTCTTCCTGGGTGGCAGACTGTCGGTGAACTTCACTCTCCAAACTCTGACTCTGCCTTGCCACTGCGATGCCTGCGGCACCCCTGACTACCTCATTTAGAACCATGGCAGCCTGCTTCCTGTATGCTGAGGACTGGCGGTACAAGTCCAGGAGGTGATCAGTAAGCAGGTAAATGTTGCCATAGTAACCTAAACATACAGAAAGTTATAACATGTTTGAGAGCTGTCAAAAAATGTCACCTTAAAAAACAGAGACACAAAGTATTGTCCGCTTCATATTCCTTCTAAATAAAATCAAATGTGTCATTGTGGCACATACGAAGATAAAAAATGTCGATCATTTACAGAACCCCTCCTTTACATACCTAATGTCCGGCAGATCTCCATGAGCACAGAGAAAATCTTCTCATCTGTGAAGTAGAGAAAATGCTTCCTCTGTACATGAGCGATGTAGGAATCATCTGAGCCGGAGCCTGTGTCTATGGTATCACTGTAACTCCTTTCCTCCACGATGCGGACGTCCATCACATCCAGCTCCAGCACCTATACAAAGCATACAGAGATGTTTGTTGGGTTTGTAATGATTTTACAACAACTGTAACCTCTCCAGATTGTGGTACAAGGTTGTTGCCACGACAGGCTAAGAACAAGAGCAGAAAGCTGGCAGACTCTGATGTGTCTCATATAAAAGTGAAAAACTTGCCCTGTTTTCCTCACAGTATGAGAACTGTCTAATGGCCATTGTTACCTCGACAAAGAAGGTTACGTTTTCAACTGTGCTTAAATGCAACATTAGGGGGAAACCAATGAACAGATCAAGGACTTTTTTCCATTTTTTCATAGAAAGGGTAATATAAAAAACAAATAAATACATTTTGGGCAAGATCAGAGGATGTGACGCTGTACAAAAAAATCCTGAAAAATCGCTACCTGTTGTGTTGGGCAAATGCTGTAACAAAATAATATTTCTATTTCACCACAAGAGGGCAGGGTTCCCACAGCATTCTTACAGCTGGATAACACCTTGGTGGTTTTACAGCAATGTATTTACCTTACATTCCATGTAATGTATATGAATAAATATCAAATATGATCTGACACCCTGACCGTTACATCACCTGCATCAAGGCTTTGGAAATCCTCTCCAGATGTGCAGCAGAGTTGAGCACCACAGAGACAAGCGGCCCCAGGACTTTTAAGTAACCCAGAAACACGTTGAGGACAAAAAACTTCTTCTGGTCGTCAGAGGTCCTCATCAGTCTGGGGAGAGAGGTGGCTAAAGAATGGAGGTTCTCAGACAAGACGTCAGTGAAGGTCTGACTGCCGTTGGGGCCTTTACAGGTGACATCTCTGCTAGGTCTCTGATTCCTCTGCGATACCTCTCTCAGAACAACCTCACACCTAAAGGAGAGGATGAGAGTTTCACTAAACATCTTTTTTGAATTATTTAGGATTTTTTTTTCTTACCGAATCAAATCTAACCTCTCTCTGACTCTGGGCTCCTCGTCATTGATTGCTCCCACCAGTGCTTCCAGTAATGGTCCCACACACTCTTGCAGTGACTGACTGCACCTGGCCAGCAGGTGGTCGGCCAGCTCCACCATCTCCAGTCTAACTCTCCAGTGCTGGTGGGCCGAGGTGCAGGAGATGATCTTCTTCAGAAGCACACACAGTTTCCCCGCAGTGTTTTTCACCCAGTCTGGTGTCCTCAAGACCACAAGCTGTCCGATCCTCCCCAGGTTTGATGAGGGAGTCTTCAAGGATTCGCTGGCCTGAAGCTGAGTGTCTTCCATGACCGACCCCACAGACCTAGACCAAACCTGAATGATGATAAGAATAAAAAGAGATTGGAATCATGTCTGAAGAAAAAAAAGAAAAACAAATATAAATAATAGAAATCTGTTCTAATAGCTGAATGTTTTACAAAGACAATGGTGGCAGAGAACCAGTAAAGGGCAGTACAACATGTGCTACATCTGTGAGCCAGAGAGGAAGAAGAATGAAGCTGTAAGCATAAATTGACTAAAGTGAAATGTTTTTAGGTTTTTGGGCAAAGTTCACAACTTTGTCATCTCTTAATCTACATACACATACAGGATGGCAATGTCTACAAAGTGAGAACATTTGGTGGATCTTAGACATGGGTTATCTTTAGTGGAGGTTTGTGCTCCCCGAGTGCTTTCTAGTTTATATAAAGAATTAGAACAAAGAAAGTGGAAACTACCTTTTATATTTTAATAAATACATTTTATTTTACATCTAATATTGGGTTTAAGCATGCCGATGCAAAGCTTCATCATTACACCAAGAAAACTGAAATGAACACAAAGGTGTGGTACCTTGATGGCCCTGACTGTGACTGCATGGCCTTGTCTCAGATCTCCTGTAATGATCCTGGCCACAGCCATAGTGATCCCAGGAAGGAACGAAGCCATGGTGCTGCCTACAGAACATCTTTCTTCTGAGGACAGGACTACATGTTCCTGTGTGCAGTCACACTGCAGAGTCACAGCCTGGATGCACTTCAAAGCTGCTGCCTGTAGATCTCGTGATTTCTCCTTTTCTCCTAAAGCCAGCAGCAGTGATATGGCAGCACCCAATCCAGGAAGCATAATTGGTTCGAAGAGTTTTAAGACTATATCACCATAAGCAGCATGAAGCAGAGCATCCATGCACCTAAGCACAGCTGATTTGAGCTCCTCTGATGTATCTGCAGGTTTCCCGGGATCGGTTGGAGAGCAGATGCAAAGGCAGAGCTCTGAAAGAAGGTCTCGGAGGGTCTCCCAGCTCTGGACACAAGTGTTCTCCAGAACATGGCACATGGCTTCAACCACCGCCTGCACCAGCTTGTCTTTTTTAGGCCCGGGGACTTTGAGGACAAACCGAAGAGGAAAGAGAATGTACTCTTGAAGCTGCTGCAACGTAGCATCGTTGACATCTTTTAACTGCCCGCTAAGTGTTTCCACATTGGTCACAGTGGGCTCTTTGGTGAGCAGGACACAGGCCGGGCGCAGGTAGGCAAAAGCGATCTTTGGATCACTGATCTGAGACATGGTTGGAGGCATCACAGCAGCAGCAGCAGCACATACTTCAGAGGGACAGTATGGACAGAGAAATAAAGAACATGAAAATAACACACGTTAGCCTCTTAAGTACTGTAAATAAAAACTGAAATTGAAGTGTTTTGAAACCTAATATATTTAACATTTTGTCTTTAACATTTTTAGGTAAGCTGAAATGCTGGAAACCTACAAGCTTGATCCAGTACACTGAGAAATACAAATTTTAGACAGTAACACTCCATATTTTTGACAGTAAAACAGTCCATTCTTGAAAGGTAAACAAAAAAACTTAAAAACATGTCCACTTACAAATTGGTAGGTGAGTGGGGATATAATGGGCAGGTAATTAGAAAATAAAAGCCATAACTATTGCCACTTTTCTTCTATATGATTACAAAAATAAATTTACCTTAAACTCTGTACTGAATCTGAGTTTCTTCTATCAGTCACTGTTAATTCAGCCTGTCACAAAGACTTGTTATTACCAAGCAAACACCCATAGTGTCACAGAATGGCTCAATTTACGTTAAGAAACACACGCATGAGCACAGCATGTCAACAACTATCTCGGAGGTGTAATCAGTTAGCTAACAGCACGAGACCTGCTGCAGTACAGCGTCAGTAAAGGGCAACCTACCTTCACATTAGTTGTGTCACCTGGAACCACTGAGCAGAATAACAAGCCTACTAAAATGTTTTGATTACAAATTCAGAGAATGTATTACACAGTAACAAAGTTATTTCAGTCTGGGGTAAGGGAACGTCATCATTCTGCGTCAACGACGCACATAACTGATGTACGGCGTCAAGACTTCCGGGTTTGGTGATTTTTGTTTCTTCAAAATAAAAGACAGGAAAGTGTTATGGTGAAAATGAACCTTGAAAAATGCATAATAAGTAAAGCTTCCACCGTAAAAACGAGTGTGTAAACATTATCATAACAATGATGCTTTATCAAATTTATCAGAGCTATACCTTAATTATACACTGTATATGTAAATGCACAAATCAAGTAATTCTGATGTCATTACTAGCTTAAGTTAATTTTGTTATCAGTGATCTGGTGGTCCATCTGAAAAAAAAATCTTAATTAAGTAGATATTAGAGGACTATTTAGGGGTGGTGGTTAGCTGGATCAGAAGTCAAGTCTCGTACACATTGTGCAGTGTCCTCGGGTTCAAGTGTTAGACCTGCCTCCTCACCCCTCCCTTCATGTCCAAGTATGGTCAATTCTGGCTTCAAACAACCAACATGGCGACGTACAAATGCCAAACTCCTGCCTTCTAAACATCAGTCCACAAACAATGGGTGACATCACACCAATCCCATATACAGTCTATGTAATTATAATTTACGGTTTCATCGTAAAAATGTGTTAACCTTATCATAATAATTAGGCACTATTTTAATCAATTCGATTTAAAGTCGTTTTACTTCACAATTTTTACACAGAAATTTTGATCACATTTTTTTATCAATATATGAAGTGGCTTTTCTTCCTTACAGTATGTGCTTTTTGTATACATCAAGAGTTAGGACAGAAAATATGACACTAGCGAGATGCATTTTAACTAGATTGACAATAGTTATTTATCAATGCATTATTTTTGTTTTTATTTTGAAATTAAATAATTCTGGACGGAAGTCATCCTTGGATTCCTTCCTCTAAATTGACTCCTGACCGGCTGGGCTGGCTCAGGTTGTGCCTGCTCTCCAGTTTCTGTGTTTAGCTTTTTGAATTGCCCATATCAGTAACATAGCAGATGTTTTTATGGCTTTCGCAGTCACGGTAGTGGATGTCAGACAGCTGGCCTAATTACGAAGGTAATACAACTGTTATTATAATCAGGTGTAAAAGTTAGCTTAACGGCGGCTAACAGCTAAAAGGGTCTCCTCTAACATACAGTTACTTCACGAAGCAATTCTCCCTTCAACATAATCTAAAACTTAAACCTGTGGTGTTATTTACATCTGACGCAGTCTCAACTTGCTACACTTCTTTCTCTCCTCCCATACTCTGTCAAACAATTTGGCAATTTAGTAAGAAATTAAGATTGTGGCCACTAGATGACTAGGTCTGTAAGAGAAAGGAAAGCTAGACTTTGCACAAGGAATTCAGCTCTACCTTTCTCCTCCTGTTCAGATGTGTTAACTTGTTCCAACTTTAATCCTTCATCTTCATTGTGTCTTCCTTTGTGTTTCAGGAAATTGATGCGGTCCATCCAGGTCCTGCCTTGTGCCAAGAGTCAGCATGGATGAGGAAACCCTGGTGGCAGCCATCACTACCTATGGAGCCCAGCTGCAGCAGGTGGAGACGGCCCTGTCGGCTGGCTTGGATCCCACCCAGCAGTCAGATTTGCTGAAACTCAAAGACGACCTGTGTCAGCTGATAGAGCTCACCGAGGCCAGCCTAGTGTCTGTCAGAAAGAGTCGACTCCTGGCCAGCCTCGAGGACAGTAATGGGGCACAGGTAAACACTTCACTGGCAGCAGCTGACACGAACAATGCACACGGCGATTTGGATGCTGAGTTTGCTGCATTTTATTCAGAAGTGGGCGAATCATCAGGTAGTAGCTCTGACACTCGAGAGAGAAATAAGCAGGGGGAGGATGGGGAAGTAGATTGTGAAGAGGAGGAGGAAGGAGAAGAAGACGAGGAAGAGGAAGATGCCCTCAGTGGTACCAAAGTGAGAGCACCCTATCGGACAACATGGGGGACACTGGAGTATCACAATGCCATGGTGGTGGGGGCAGAACCACCAGATGGAGAAGAGGCACAAGTAAGAGTGCTTTACATTTACCCAACGCAGAAGTCTATGAAACCCTGTCCATATTACCTGGAGGATAAATGTCGCTTTCAGGATAATTGCAGGTAAAAAGTTACTGTCTGTTTGTTTGTTTGTTTGTTTTTTATTGCAGGTCTAAATGTAACTTAAATTTAAATATTAATCTGCATGAATAATACATACAAACTCACAAATCGCTCACTTTAGCCTGACCATTACTAAATAAACAGTGCTGTGAAATGTTGTTTTCTTTGAACCTCACTTCTGTCCACACAGAATTTCTAAGCTGTTTTCCCATTATTGAAGGTTTTCTCATGGTGAGGTGGTGTGTGTGTCGGAGCTCAGAGAGTTTTTGGAGTGTGACCTCAGTAATCTTGAAGAAGGCTCGTCCTGCTTGGCTCGACAGGAGGATGGTATCTGGTATCCAGCCAAAATCACAGGTATTCCATTAGCAGGTTTTGACCATGTACTGCGCAGTAAACCCCCTCAGTCTGTCAGTGTGACCGACCATAATGTAAACCCCCATTTCCTGAAAACATACAAATCTATGGAGTATAATTTCACAATGTATTAAAAAACAGTGGGTTCTATAATTAAATAAATGCTTCCAATTTGTACATTTGGGTTTTTTTTGTAGAAATTGACAGTGGTTTCTACACTGTAAAGTTTGACTCACTGCTGCTGAAAGATGCTGTGGTCGAAGCCGACGGCGTTATCCCACCTTTGAGAGAAGATGACCCACCCTCCTCTGACTCTGACCTGGATGACAGTGGAGATGGAGATGCTATGGGATACGGTAAAGGTGTGTTGTAACTTTGCAGTAACAAAAAAAAAACAGCATATAGAAAAAAGGAATATTATAAAACTACATGCCATTTAAAGTTAGTTTTCTCACCATTTCTTTTTTACAGAATAACTTTTTCTACTTTTATTTTTACTTATTTACCAACAGTTTTTGACTCTACTGAGGAGTCTTCAGTGATGTTAAGCAGTTTTGGTGGATGGGAGGCACATACCAGAGGCATCGGATCCAAGCTTATGCTCAAAATGGGCTACGAATATGGAAAAGGTGAGTGAAAATGCACAACACTAATATTGATTTCTAAAGTCACAGAATCCTCTCTTGATAAAGCAGGAAGTTACTAAAAAAGTCAACCACTAATTTTATTTGTATAATAGGGTGGTTGCCAAGAAATTGTCAAGATTAGGGAGCAACAAAGGTCACTTGTTTAGGTACTTTGCTCTGTTCATACATGTAACTGCATGTTTTTACACTCATGTGGTCATAACAAATCCTTGTCTAGACCAGCCCAATAAAAACATTCATTTCATGTGAAAAAGAGTGTAGTGCTAGAAAATCTAACTATATCAGCTGCTTGATAAGATCTCAGAATATAAAGTAGTTTGATTATAAATGAGCTAAGAAACAGACGTGACATGATAATGATAATAATGGTGATGACTAGAGAGGTATTAAAGGAAGGTATTAAGGAATCTCACTTGCATTGAGAATGTGTTGAAATGAACAAATTAAAATTTTTCCCCATGTTCCTCTTTATATAGATGTACAAATTCAATGCAGTGGGTTTCTCTTGTTTTCTCAGGGTTAGGAAAGATGCAGGAGGGTCGAGTAGAGCCAGTGATGGCTGTGGTCCTACCCAAAGGGAAGTCTCTGGACCAGTGCGCCGAGATGACCCAGAGACGCACCCAGAGCAAGGTCGCCAAAGATTCCGATCAAACGGGTCAGAAAAGGCGGCGCAGGAAGCGTAAGGTGGCCACTGGAGGGCGCCAGACTGTGTTTGACTTTTTAAACCACAAGCTGGGAGGCAGGAGCACCAATCCTGCTGAGGGGGGTGCTGCTGCGCCATCAGCAGCGACCGGGGTGGAGGCTTACAGGGGAGGGAAGAGCATGAAGAGGAGTCTGAATGTGAGGCTGTTCCAGGCTGCTGAGAGGGTTTCCCAGACTGAGAGGGAGATCCAGAAACTGAGTGAGACACTGAGCAGACAGACAGGCAGGTCAGTACTGCATCTGGAATATCACCATCATTTCTTGTACATTTCTTTATGTCTAACGTGAGCTGAATGAACCAACATGTCATTAGTTGTCAGTTAATTGCATTGGAACTTCTTAGATCCTAAACAGCTGGTATCAACTCCACTGTGAATACACACACACACACACACACACACACACACACACACACACACACACACACACACAGTAAATAACCATTGCATGACTTGTATAAGCAGCACATCTATGTACAACTGAAATTTATTGTGAAATATGAGCACCAGCAATGATGTTCCTGTCAAGTAAAGTGGTAATTAATTTGAATTCACAAATCAGGACTGTGGGAGTTGTGTGAAAATGTAAATGAGGTGCGAAGACTCGAGGTTAGACACTCGTTTTCCGTGCAGCTAAAAAACCAACTCGACTCGTCATCTCTCCACCGCTTCCTGATGTATTTGCTGTTTGTTGTGTGTGTGTGTGTGTGTGTGTGTGTGTGTGTGTGTGTGTGTGTGTGCGCAAAGGGACGCATCCAGAGTGAAGCAGCTGGAAGAGAAGCTGTCAGCGGCCCGGCGGCTGCTGGCCCAGCAGAAAGCCCAAGAGCTGTCCATCCAGAGAGAGCACAGCAAGGCTGACACGCACAAGAAGATGACTGAGTTCTGAGCTCAGTTCTCTCTCAGACCTGGAGGATAAAGGAAGCGCTGCTCGCCTGAAATGAACTTTTGTCCCCCTGCCTGTTGTCAGTTATTTGCTACAGTGTATTTTTAAGATATTTTTTAGCATTATTTCTCACCTGCATAGTAGATTTGAGCTGACAGTGGAGCCCACTTTATGTGGAGTGGATCTGCTGCTCCTTATTTTGTTTGCGAAGGACTGAGCAGTTTCTTTGCTCAGGTTGTTTGTTTTCACACTGTACAGTTCACAATGTTAAAAATGATTTTTATTTGTAATGAACTTTTTTTTTTTCTGTATTTGAATTTGAGAAAAAAAAGGCTTGTTTTGAACCTACCGTGCATTTGTTTGTTTTTTAACCACACGCCTTCACACCACTAAACTCCAGTGTAAAGAGATGTTTCAGTGAGGGAATTTTCAGTGCGTTCTTTGGTATATTTTTCTGAGAAACGTTTCAATCATTCAGACCAGCAGCTGCTCCGGTGGTTAGTGCCGTGTACTTGGACTTTCTTGCTGATTTTAAAATTACATCCTCGGGAGTTGGAAGACCTTTGCAGAGTTTTGAAGTTACGCCCACGTCTCATACAAAGCATCTTTGAAGCTACGACCACAACCTTTCTATTAAATAATGAATTTGGGGAGCAGCTCGTAAAATCTGACACTCATTGTCTGTTGGCCATTCGGGGAGTCGCCGACTCGACCCCGCTGCCTTTCAGACTCAAATAAAAAGGTTGAAATCGTGATGCTAGGCAGCTGTAGATTAGGTCTTCATCCTGTTCTGTCTTTTTTTTTTTATGAAGCAATTTCTAATCTGAATGTGACATTGCATAATAACAGGGCAAGATTAAACATGGAAAACAGCTGCATTGAACTTTTTTAAATGACTTCTTTCCAAAAGAATCAGGTGAGCAGAAATATACTGAAGTTCAGTGAGAGCCCGAGTCCGTGACAGACAGCCAGAGAAACCAGTGGCCGTCGGCAAGTCACAGCAATTGTCTCGTCCCTAAAGGGTAAGAGATGGTGAAAACCTCTTAGTGAAGCAATAATAGAAGCAATGAGATACAGTGTAGGCCGCCCATGAAGTCTCTGGATGGACTGTGACAGATCAGAGGGCAGCCACAGATGCAGAACTCACGAACCTTCCCCTCAGGACCCCGAGGGAGGCCCCTGTGTTGTGTTGAGTGGCAGCACTTTGACTGCTGGTGACTGGAGGGATCACACTGAATCTGCTGATCGTTGGGGAAAAGTGTAACACTCACTGTGTGTGTTGATTTAATGGGATCCCTTGAGGATCAGGGCTTCACGCTTTACCCCATTTATGAGCCTCAGGTCTCTGAGGGTACCGCTGTCCAGCCAGAGGCAGATTGGCTGTGTGCTCTTGGTGCTTTTTGTCGGGTGTCTACACGCCAGGCACTCCTGCAAACATCCATCTCATGTATGGATTCAGAAAGGCCTATTAGGGGAGTTTTCACTTCTAATCGGCACTTATCAGAGCCTGGATTATGTGATTAAGGTGGTGTGATGGAAGAATTGATTGGGAGGCCACCTTGACAGACGTTTTACTTGGAATTATCGTTAAATTGTTCACCTGAGGGTTAGTCTCTCAATGTGCAGAGCAGGTGGACCCTCCTAATGTGCTGTCTGTGGTACAGAGAACATTACAAAGAACATTATATGCATTTGTTTCATTTTATAGCCACAGTGACAAATACTGAACTTCACATAAAAACATTATGTATGAATTTTATGACAGTATGTGTGAATTTTATTCTGACATGGGCAGATTTATTGACACAAATGTTAAAAAAAAATGTGATTTTAAGGTAAGAAATAGGAAATGACTAAAACTCATTTATGCTTTTAAATAAACATCCTATCTGCTAAAACAAAATACAACACATTCTATATAAAAAGGAAAAAACAACGTTAAAAGGGCAGAAAGCTGGAAATTACATCAATACGAGCAGTGATGATGTTATCAGGTTCAAATATTGACAAAAGTCTGTTTTGTTTTTAATTTCCCAAAGCCATCTAAAAATGAAAGCTGTTACCAGAGCAACAGATCCTTAAGTCCTCCCTTGCCAAAAGGCAGGTTTACAGGCAATTAACTGGATTGTGACTTGTGTTTTTCTCATTCACATTGATGAGGTAATTTGTGTCGATAGCTGATATATTAGATTTTTATAGACTTTTAGAAAAGAGTCAAACATGATCTTTGATGCTGAATTGTAAAATTGTTTTTGTGTCTCTACATTACTCCACGAGGACCAAAATGTTGTAGAAATCTTTCTTAAAACAGATATAGGAACCCCTCAGCAGCAGGACTGTGATGCACACAGACTGAATTTGAGCCACAGGGTTGTGTGGGAAATACATCAGATCCATCTAAACTTCTCCCAACCAACAGAATAGATTTTTCATGACATCATAATTTGCTCAGTGCTCCTCTTTTTCCACTCAGTGAGGTCTGTGACACTGGAAAGGTGCACATTCAACCCTGCCAAGGCCTGCAGGCCCCTTCCTGCCCCAGTGGATCTTGAAGCCCCAGAGTTTCCCAATTTAGCCCCAATTCCAGCAGACCCTCCAGCTTCAATTTTGTTCTCCATCTTCTGTCTGTTTCCAAACATTGCATCCTTTACTTTTTGCTCATACGGTTTATTGGGAGTAACAGTTTCTCTACTAGTTTAAATCAGGTAATAAAATATGAATCACGGTCAAAAGTAAATATCCACCCAGCTAAATATATTCCCCAGTGGTTCTGACTGTAAGTTTAAAGCAATCGCTCCCACACATGCCTCCTCACTTGATCTCAGACTGTAACCATTAAGTCCAAACATGACCCAGAAAGATAGATTTGAGGTTCAGGTTGTGTTAGAGGTAAAACTGGTTCCTCTTTGGTTTACAGTTTTTTAAGAGGTGGTTTAATGCTTGAGTTTGCCAGTAATCCTTCCTAACAAGTACACGATGTTCTTTGCACAGTTGGCTTTGAATCTTGGATGCAGAAGCTGTTCTCCTGTGAAAATACTGGCTTCATATACTGGTCTTCAGATAGTGAGTTTTGCTTTAAATAAAAGTGAATTTGTGAGAATCTCTTCCGGATGATTTACTGGTCCCAAAGAAACATCAAAAACAGACATCTTAGTGCTTATTTACTGTCCCTATTACTGTTTTAACCCTTTAACCTTCTGCTCAACCATTTGGTAGGGTACATTTCGAGTGACTGTATCTTATTGAAAAATGTGTTGAACTTAATTTTTTTGACAGATTATAGTTCCATAGGAGTTTCTGAACACAGCTATGTAACTTAAACTTTTTTTTTTTTTTTTTTTT